>PYUH01000078.1:1138851-1178803 GCA_016808085.1 Suaeda aralocaspica
AAGTGGAACAGGAATCCAGGCTCTTAGAAGGAATACCGTTCTTCTGCAAGCCCATTCTTCAACTAAAATTGTGGATGAATATAAGTACTGTTAGGTATAGAACATATTTGGGACCCCCACATCTCGTATCATGATGCAAGATCAAATGCAATCCTATGATAGCAAATAATTATGCCTTTTTCTCATTGAGTCTGTTGGTATATCAGCAATACATAGAACATCCAAATCAAAAATCACCCCATAAAAATTATGGAACCATAAGCAAAGATAGCGGAGGACCCATAAGAATACACACTTTGTGTAAGAATTAGGAGGAAATGACAGATTGTCTATATATTTTCCTGCGTGCTTTATCATGAAAAAAAGTTTCCACTGATTATAATAGAGGGAAGAGGAAGATTGACAACTCGCTTTGTCTCCCAGTCTGCTGACGCTAATGAAGTGTTAAAAAAAAAAAAAAAAAAAAAAAAAGAAAAAAAGAAAAAAACTAGCCCCCTTATTCGATAACTCCCTTCTACAATCATTTGTAGTTTAAAGTTTTAACTAGGGAAAATAAGTCATTAAGAGGGGTGGGAGAAAATGGGAAGCAAATTACTGGTATCAATTATATCCGTAATCTTGGTGGTTGGTGTTGTAATAGGAGTAGTGGCATCGGTTCACCGCGGAATGGGAAAAGGTGGTGATAGTAATAGTAAGGACGATGAAAATTTGTCAGCCTCAATGAAGACGGTGAGTGCTCTTTGTGCTCCATCAACTTACAAAGATTCTTGCATTAAGAGCTTAGGCTCGGTGGCTCAAAATGAGAGTGCCACCCCTCAAGACTACGTTGAAGCTGGTATCAAAATGGCATTGGTGGAGATAATAAAGGCCAACAATCTAACTGATACTTTTGTCCCCAAAGCTAACGATACTAAAAATGTTGAGAGGACTAACATGGCTATTGAAAGTTGCAAGGACTTGTTTAATTTATGTGTAGAACGCTTGAATGGTGCTATCAGCCAACTTCATGATCATAATACGTACAAAGAGAAAGATCAAGTTTGGAATATTCGTCTTTGGCTTACCGATGTTGTCACCTTTTCTTATAGTTGTGTAGATGAGTTTGATCAAGCCGAGGCTCCTGATCTCCAAAAAACGATGCAAGATGGCATTCTTAATGCCACTGAGATTACTGTTAGTATGCTTGATGTTATTACAACCTTTAATGAAGCCCTTGGTGATTTGGGTCTATCTGTTAATGCAAGTAAGTTGAATGAGCTAGCGGCTATTGCTAATGCTACATCGAATGTGGGGACTGTTACAACTAGTGCTAGTGGTCGACGCCTCCTTGGCGTAGTCAATGTTGATGGTGAGGGTTACCCTTCGTGGTTGTCTGCGGGTGATCGTAGGCTTTTAGGTGACAAAGGTGGAAAGAAACAGATGCTCAATAAAAAGGGGAAGGGAGGTAAGGGAAAGGGAAAGGGAAAGAAGGGAAAGGGTAAGAAGGGTGCTGTAGCTGCTGGTGCTGCTGCAGGCGCTGCTGTAGGAGCAGTAGTAGCTCCTGGAGTTGTAGCTGGCATGAAGCCCAATGCTGTGGTTGCTCAAGATGGCAGTGGCCAGTTCAAGAGCATCACCGATGCCCTTAGGACCCACCCCGGAAATAACCTACAAGGACGGTTTGTCATATATGTTAAAGCTGGGATCTATAGGGAGGATGTCTTAGTAGGAAAGGAACACCCTAATGTCTTCATGTATGGGGACGGACCTACAAGAACAATCATAACAGGTGACAAGAGTTTCTCAAAAGGATTTCAAACCTCCAAGACAGCTCCTTTTAGTGTGGAGGGTTTGGCATTCTTTGCCAAAGACATGGGTTTTCAAAATACGGCTGGTCCCCAAGGACATCAAGCTGTGGCTTTGAGGGTCAATGCCATACAAGCTGTGTTTCAAAATTGTTGGTTTGATGGCTTCCAAGACACCTTATATGTCCAAGGTGGGTCCCAGTTCTTCCGTGATTGCCAAATCGCTGGAACCGTAGATTTCATCTTTGGCAATGGCGCTACCTTGATCCAAAACTCTCGGATTTTGGCTAAAAAGTGTGATCCAGGCCAAATGAATTTAGTCACTGCTCAAGGTGGAGTAGCTGCTAATGAGCCCACTGGGATTGTAATTCAAGGTTGTGAGATCCTTCCCGATAAGGACCTCTTCCCACTTAGATTCCAGCTTAAAACGTATTTGGGTCGTCCATGGAAGACCTATGCCAAGACCGTGTTTATGGAGAATCTGATGGGAGACTTGATCCAGCCTGCTGGGTATGAGCCGTGGGCTGGAAATGCAAACATCAACACTGCATTCTATGGTGAGTATGCCAATCGTGGGCCAGGCGCCAATACGGCAATGAGAGTCAAGTGGAAGAATGTTAGGGTTTTAAATAAGGCCGATGCCCAACGTTTCTCTGCTGGTGTGTTCCTGGCTGGTGCTCCATGGGTTAAGGCAGTTGGTGTTCCGCTCAATCTTAATGTTGTGTAATGTGTTTAGGAGATATTGTTTGGTTGTGAAACGCGTCTTGGAGGTGCTGTTTGGTTGATATGTTGTGTAATATGTGCTTTCTTGTGTACAACAAATGAAACTAAGCTGATCATTGATTTCCTGTGCTCCACAATAAGATTTTGTTGTTATGCAAAATACTTCGTAGTATGCAATGTGGTGTTTGGTAATTTACCGTACACCCATCCATAACTAAGATCAAAAGATACAATAAAGCCAATGTAATTGACTCTTCTTGTGTAATTTATCAAATGGAATGAGTGATGGAATTCATGTTGCATTTGCACTTAACAAAATTAATCGCTAAGGTATTGTTTAGTTGATGTGGGAATTAAATTTCCGTAGGAATTTTAATATCATTAGAATCACATTCCTACATGGCTACATCTTCTTTCTTTTAATTAGTTATACTTGTGAAGTTGTGATGAACTAGTACCCTACTATGATCTCCCCCTCTCTTATTGCAAATCTATTTGCGATTTGGACCATTGTGCTATATATGGATGGTAGAATCGTGCAGTCCTATAATTTGAATCGCGATCCTAACAATGACGGCAAGATAAAGTGTTGCAAATCATGGGAATATCAACTCCTACATCTACTTATTATGAATTTATGACCAACCAAACAAACCTCCCATTCTACGATTTCCATAATTTTACACCTCCCCCATATTTATTTTTATTTTTCAACCAAACAATACCTTGCTGCCAAATGAGAAAGGATGGTACTGGGAGTTTAGCAGAAACAGGTATTGATTTTCAATCAATTCTAAAATTAAATAAACGCTCACAATGGAGCATATATTACATTGATTTCTTTCAATAATGCAATCATAAAGACATTCACAACAGAATCATGTGTCAAATGATGGTGAAACCCTGCCCTTAAATTTTCGGCTTGTGCTTTGCACCCAATGTTGTACTTCCCCTATGTGAACAAGGTGTTGCTGTTATGCTACACATTGTGGCGAAACCATAATCTGATCTCTAGCCCTGGCTTATGATGTGATGATTACATCGAAATCACTGACTGTCCATTCTGCTTCTTCATCTTTGTCGCTGACAAATATTTCAGTCCCCATATCGATTGAAGTCCATATCCTCTTCGCAGGAGGTGTACCAGGATCCTGAGAAGCATAAAGGGGAACAAACGTGTTAGTTACAGGACGAGGAATGCAAAGACCTAATCACATTGTATACTGTGAACTGAATATACTAGAAGTTATGGGAGGAGGAACTATAACCTGATAGAAGTGTAGCCTACTGGAAAGACCTCCAACATCCAAGTCCCAAGTAGTAGGATGACCTTCCCACCCTTGACCAGGCTTAGTAGGATAACCATAGTCGGCCCAAGTAGGATGAGGCAACAATTGGAGTATCTCTTGTGCTTGCGGGTTGCTGTAAGCATCGCACCCATCAGATGGTTGCTCGGGGTACTTAGCATTCCCTGGACGACAGTAGTAATGGTAGGCACCATATGGGAAGTGGGCAGTATCAGTCCTATGGATTTTAGTGTTGTTGGGAGTAATGTGGTAGGGTGGACATGACTTGATACTATTAGGACCACACCAAGCCTGAGTTTCAGGATTTATGATCATCTCACTGTATCGAGTAACATCTGTGAGTACATCCCCATCACATGGACGGCCATCGTTTTTCCAACAGCTTCCGATATCAAGCATGTAGAACTGGCTCTTTGGTCCTCCACCTTTCTTAATATCTAAATGCATCTTCACTCTGAAGTTTGGGGATTCCGGAAGCTACATGCAAACAAGACAGACCACATTATTACAATTATACAGAAGTAACTATTACTCCTAGGCCTTATCCCTCACTGTTTCTTGGTCCGGTGTAGCTAGTTTTATATAGATATTTTATTTGGCCACGGTTCGACAGAGTGCTTGCCTGTTATTGTCTCACTTTGTTCAATACCATCCAATTTGGTCCCAAGTTGGTTGAAGACATTAGATACACTCCGTATAACACATATGTCTAGTGTCTACAATCTAACATAGATCAATACAAATTTCTCCTGTATTTTATTACAGAAACTCATTACTTATAGTCTTATATCTTCTACATATGAACTATAAATAGAACTAATTTATTACATGGTTATAAATTTCATTACAAGATATGCTTGTGGCAGAAATAGCATATGGCAGCATGAAATTTAGTGCAACAATCCATTTTTAGTATTTGAATTTATAATTCATACTGACAAAATAAAACAATGATCATTGTTGCTAATGATAACAATTGAGGTAAGACTCACATGGTTCTTTCATAATTCACAGGTATGCATGGAAAAACAATTTCACCTAAAACTTTATTTTATATGGGGTGGAAAATCACATGGATTTTATGAAGCACAATCAAATAATTGATGTTCCTAAAGAAATTTTCAGTACAAGTAGGGTCAATTACAGTTGTTAATTTTCCTTTAACATCATCACTTCATTTCTTTTTCTTTCTTTATTTTTTCAATATGTCCAAAGTTGGTTGAAAATTTCACTTATTAGATGTATAGATCATGTAGGAAAGAATTTATGGCCGGGTTGATGTGGATACTAACATTATGGAATAATTTAGTCGTTTAAAAGGCCTTGGTAAATTAATCAAAACATAGATTTTTATCTATTCACGTCCTCATCTAAGGCGCATCTTAAAATTTTATAAAAAAAAAAATGATATCTTGAACATGCCTATCAAGCCGAATAAACATGTCAGATATGCTGATCGATATGTGGCGACTAGAGGGTAACAACTAATTTGTGACAGATGAAGTAAATGAAATAGAAGCAAAGAATCAATTGTTAAAAAAACGTGATAGTAGGAAATCATGAGACTTACAGTTTTGAGCATTCCTCTAGTATCATAATGATAACCACCAGAATAACCTTTTGTTGCATCAGCTCTAAGGTAAAGCATTAACCAAGGATACTTCTTAGAAGTCTTAAGCTTATGCTTAAAAGCCCAACTTCCCTTTCCAACTTGTTTCTTCCATTCAACTTGATAATAAGATAAGCCATTAGTTGTTGTGTTTCCATTTTCGGAATCTAAGTCGTAAGTCCCTTCGAAACCACCTTTCATTACAACCTTGTCGCGGTCAACTTCATCGTGGTACAATGTTGTAGGGTGGTGGTTAAGTGTAGGTTGATTCATACAACCTTTTCCAAAACATGGAAATTTCCCTGGAAGCGAAAATGGACCGACTTTCTTGCCATCTTGTGGACATAATGCTGCAGTCGTGTCGAAATTGCCATTCTTGAGCATGACCATCCAAAATTGCCACGGTTTGTTACTCTGATCATCTTTAACTTGGCATAAGCTGCCTAGGTAAAGCTCTTTCTGTGCCGCGTAAAGGTCTGGGTTTGTTAGAGCCTCCTTGGTTAGGCCTGGAAAGGGCAGTCCTACACCAAGCTTGTTGTGTGATTCTGTTACTTTGTGTTGGATTGTGACAGTTGAATCCATAGTAGATTCGCCATTGATTCCTCCACTCCGCGCTTTACCTGCATTGTAAGGATACTGATTGAATGCAGGTTGTTTAAGTAATGTTATTCAGAATCATATACTATGGCTTATGAAATTACTCTTGACATAATGAATGATTTTCTTATTAATTGAAAGCAAGGGTTTTTTCATTAGTGGCATTTTTCATAAGTTTGAGAGCCAAAAAATGGCTGTCATTTTCTTAGAGAAAGGGGACGTACGTGAGTAATTGTTGTTAGAAGATGAACTAGACAAGAGATCAAAGCAATCCGCGGCGCGAGGGCTGCCCATGGAAGGAGCTTCTTTCCCAACTTCATTGCAAAAGTTCCAACCTTCAAATGCCACCCTTAATCCATCCCTTTTCATTCCTGGATCCCCCACTGCCGATTCGCCTTTGCCGTTAGCAAAGCTAGGTAACAAAGTGGTAGTAGTAACAACCACCATTACTAGTAACACCCTCCACATTGTACTCATTTTCATCAACTTTTTTGTATCTAGTTTGTAACAACTCTAACAACTAAGTAAACAAGTGGTACTATTCATTATGAGGAGAAAGGCAAGAAGGCATAAATATAAGTAACGAAAAAATAACTCTTATATATGTATGGTGGTAAATAAGTCTGTCTATTTTAAAATTTGGCTAAATTTAAATCTTAATAACTAGATTGATCCAACTTAATTACAAATTTGATGATTTGGATCCAATTACAATATAATTCAATTCTAAATTTAGGTACTAAAAATAAATAATTTGAGGCAAAAAAAAATCAACTTTTTTAATAGGATGAATCAAAGAACAAGACGTACTTTCCTTAGTGCTATTGTTCACATGTAAATATAGGAAGCAGAATATATACGTTACTTGGTGAGTGAGTAATTGGGTATATTATGCAGAGTTTCAAATTTATGTTTTACTCTCCAGCAAAAGAGGATATGAAGTGTTGTTGATTTATTACATGAAGTTTACTCATAATGCCTTTTAAGTCTTTCTCCTTGTGTTTTTTTCTTTTTGGATGCTTACAAGTCTTTCTCCTTGTGTTTTTTGCTTTATGGATGCTTATTCGGCAATGCGGCAATTATCATACCGTAAATGTGACTTAATGGTGAATTCAGACAACTAATATCTTCTCGCAAAAATTACATAAAAGGGTTTTTTGTTTGAAATCGAGGTCAATTGAGTAACATAAAAATTAAAAGAGCAATTTAAATCATTATATAAGATAGGTGATAAGGTGAATGCAATTATTGGAATAAACTGTGACTATTAATAATAGTTAATTAGTTAATTTTGTTTGTTAATTTTGTCATTTTTATATGGTTGTTTCTCTTGAAAAACGGGTGGTATGATAGCTAATTTACTACACGATTTACTTAATTACAATAAAAATGTATTAATTTGGAAGATTGAAGGTTCCTATTTTTGGCTTGGAAGCAAAAAAAGCAAATCTAGAAAAACAGTAATTTATGCGTCTAGATATCGTCTAGATACGCTTTATGAATGGCAAAAGTTGGTCCCAAAAATGACTCATACTATCTTCTTCTACTGTCTTTGCTTTTACTACTCTCTGCCTTCTTGAGTAGAGTAGTTAAAGCACTAAATAATTTTCATTCCCTTTTCTTTGTTTTGGTCCTATTATATGGACTGTATTCTGTCCTGTTTGGTGAAGCGGTAAAATAAATTCATTTGTATGGATGTCAATTAGTTTAATTAATTGATATCTTAAAAGGTTATGCTCAAGAATAGAAATCGAAATCCTTTCACATCATTGTTCTTGTGGCTCCTTATACACCAAAAAAAAAAATAATATATATATATATATATAAATAAAAAAAGATAGTTGCTATGTAATTAAATATATAGTATATTGGACAATTTAATACTACTTAAAGAGTTAAAGTAGTTCATTTTGAACTAAAATCATGAAAACCGATCATGAAAAACATTGTCCTGCCTCGTGTGGTTGTGCCCTAGAAAAGTTCAAGCAACATATATTATAGGAGTTCTTCATCATTAAGAAAAACCAGCAAACAAAGTTGTAATTTAAAATACTCTTTCCGTTTTTTTCACTTGCTACATATATTCAAAAAGGAAGTTTGTTATTACTTGCTATATACCACTTTTGGAGTGTGAGTCCCATGGTTTATTTACCACTTTATCCTTCATTTTGTTGAAATTACATGATTTAATCACCTTTACCCTTTTTAATTACCTTAAATTGTCCACTTAACTCTTGTAATCACGTGGTCCCATAATGATATTGATATTTCTAAATTATCGTGTCATCTTGCTCCGTAGCAAGTAAATAACAACGGAGGAAGAAGTAATAAAGACAATCAAAGACTAGAGAAAAAGGAAAGGTGGATCATGGTCATGGGTGTACGTGTTTAAGAGATTTAGCACTTAGCAACAACTCCTAAAATTTACAAGTTCCAATTTCCAAGTATTGTTCATGAGTTTGTTTTGTGGGGTTCTATTATACTATACTTGATCTTATATTCTTATTAACAATTTAACATAGTAACATATCACCGACTCACTGACCACCTCATGTAACATTGTTGTAATGTTGTAACCCCGCTTCTTTGAGTTCTTTCCACATTAATGAATGTGCAAACATTGGATTGTATTGATGAATTCTGCAATTTGCATCAACATTCTCGATTTTCTACATGCTTCTTAGGATGCGTAATATTAGATGCCAAGGACAAAAATTATCATTGTGATAATTGATAGTAACGGGGTCATTGAAAGAATGAAATTACACGGAGTTGAATTGTTTGATAATTAAATGTTGGTTTTTTTATTAGTTTACTTATTATCTAGACAAAATGGTGTGTTTACATTATTAGTACTCCGTATAGCACTTAAGAAAATTAAAATATGAGGAAATGATCATGATTGGTACTTAAATCAATAATGCGATAAAGGGATTTCATTTAAACCACCTATTGCTCAAGTAGTCTTAGGATTTTCTCGAAATTTTTACATCATTTTCCTTGGTGCGGACTCCTTGAATGAATAGAGAAGCCAAAACAAATTAGGCTCATTCTAAGATTGCATGAAGTTTAAAAATTAGGTTACGTGCTAAGATTGCATGACAATGGAAGGGAAGTTTATTTCATTCTATAAAGAGATAAATGAGGTGGTTCACAAACAAAACTGTTGGTACAAGTATCATTCTGTGACTGCTAATTAGGCTCGTTAATTCACAATTCAATGCTCTAACAAATCCACCATAATGCATCAATCAAAGAATGTACAAGTTGGGAAAATTGATTGGTTAATAAGTAGCTTCTTAATTTTTGAAAGGGAGCATTATTAGTTAAGATACATAAAAGAGGAGGTGGCTCATCTTTTAGAACTAATACATGGTAACTAATTAAGTACATTGTTTCCAACTTTGCTTATATCATATCATAGCTTGATTAAACAAATTATTTTCAGTAAAAATAAGTTTAGTTCAACAAAATAAGTTTAGATCAGCAAAAATCAGTTTCAATCCTTAATACTACATTATTTGTTATTGATTTCAGCAAAAATAAGTTCGTTCAGCTCATTAAAAATAAGTTCATATAACTAAAAATAAGTTCAGATCGGCAAAAATAAGTTGTCGAGAATATGGCCTTATTCTTAATGGTTTATCTAGATGGGCAATAAAGGGTGAAAGGTAAGATCAAGTGAAGCAAGTGTAAGCAGTAGTAAAATTATAGTAACGAATATTTTTTGGGTGGGCTGTAAATTAGTATACAACGAGTTTAAAGTTACTTAAAAATATTAATAGTTAACCCTTGACAGTGTTTTTGCTTGGTTTGTTTCTTATGTGATTCACGCCTAGCAACAGACAAGCCAATCTATGATACTGATGAAGATATTAGCATCGCACTACATCGTGCTAGCCTGATAAAGATATCAGTATAACATATAGCAACAAGTGTTTAGGTACTTAGGTGCACGGTGCACCAAAATATTGACCTGATCATCTGATTCAGTTCGATCACCTTCTGAAGTGCCCACCAGCAGCTCTTCTAGGAGGACAGAAGAAAATCCGAAACTGTTGAATCAGTTCGCTAGAGTTTGACATGTACTGTAAGCAACAAGCTTCGCAACCAAGAACATTATTAACTCGGCAATAACACCAAAGATTCTCGATACTTATAATACAGTTATAGAAGACACAAATACACAATAGTTTTGCAATTTGCACTAATTTCCAATAGATTGTAACTGCATAATATTCCGCTAGACCACAATCCCAAGAATCAGAAAACAAATAGTTTGTACATCTTCATGTGATCTCAGTGTAGTTTCAATAAAACAGTAACAATTGATTTACAAGGAAACCTGTCAATGATATAGATTCATTCATTCCCTAGTTACTTCCGCTTACTCCTGCACATTGAATTTGAATAAAGATTTCTGTAATATAGAGGTGTCTGCAACTCCCCTGTATAATATCCACAAACTGCAGCAATGAACTAAGTCTAGCATCTTTTACTAAGCGAAACCATTGTTTGTATGGTATACACATATACATGCATATTGCTCCAACCATACATAAGCCTTAACCATAGGCCTTCACTTGCACACCATTCAGGCCAAACTTTCTGTTCTCATAGGTAATGAGCGATTCTCAAATAGATCAGGTAGCGTTATCCTCCCCACATAGTTGGAATCAAGTTTTTCAAATTGTTGAGAAATCTGTAATATTTCTCGCTCTCCTATCTTTCCCATCTCCTTAAGCTTGAAGAGAACATATTCTGATTTACTGCACATGAAAGGTGAGTATATATTAAGATTTTCGAATGCAGACATGTTGTAATAAGAGCTGTAAAATTTGCTGCTACAAGGCACATATCACATAAAACACACAATACTCTTATTCGTACCATATCCTAAGCTCCTAAGGATTAATATTCGTTGAAAATCACCCAAGGTTCATGCATTCTTGTATCTTTTACATGAAGAAAAACAAGTCTAACTAGAATGGTGATAAATAAAATCTCTATCAGACTGAGCTTAGACATGACTTTAACCTGTGTTGCCTTATTAACATAATGCCTTCATCGATCACCCAAGAACTACCTCTTTGTCATCACTTTGTCTCTATGTTGTTCCTGATTTCAAAGACTAAGATCTAGGCACCTGGCACAGCTTTCTGATCTGTCTAGACAAACTAGCAGTCTACATTAATATGCTTGTGACGAAAATTATAGAAAAATAAAAAGTTGATGGCCTTCCATTTGTTCTTAGAACTTGGTGTATGCCATTATTGACATATGGCTCAAGATATGTCCACTGACATATGCAGCTTAGTCCTGGTCTGAGGCAGGTTTATCAGTTATGGTGTGTTTGATCTTAAATGGAGATGGATCCTTCCGATTCTCTTCTTTCCCCTTCCCCCATTCCTTTCGAAACAAGGGATAAGCAACCATTCATCCTCCTAAGTACTAACTAACTTTCCCTTCATATACTTCTACCCATACAAAGTGTTGATCATAGTTGACAAAGATCACATATAACACTCTACTGATGTCTAAACCTACTAACAAAACCAGCATTGTATAGTGCTGCTCTAATGTCCGCGATTTCCCATGAGTGTTGATTCATTCAATTTTTCTCAAGTCAAATGTGGAATTGGAAAAGAACACAAATACTCCCCTGCCCTCTACAATTAGACTACAAATGCTAATCGGACCACATTCTTAGAGAATTTTTTGACCGAGTTTAAGGGCAAATTATACTTCCAATTCTACCCAACTTTCAGTGCATAATCCAACAATGATGCTAGTATCTAAAGTTCCCTTCACTCTAAGCTTAATAGATAGATAAAACATAGCACTATGATCGAAATTGAAGCCACATTTGGAAAGAATTGAAAGCACTAATGTAATGAAAGAACAAGTGATGAATTATAAGTGAACATACTTGAGATGATCATTGTTATTGATATTAGCAGCAAACAAGTCAGAAGGAGTAATATCCCTCTGAAGAACCCACTTAGCAACGGTGCGTTGGCGCTTATGAATACGAGCCTCAACCAAGTAAAGAAAAGCCCGAGCAACAGCCAATGTCGAAACAAGCAGCCAAACAGAAGCGAAAAGGCGGCCTGTTAGAGTATTGAAAGCCCTATCTCCATACCCAACAGTAGTAACAGAAAGAGCAGACAAATAAATAGAATCAACCCAAGACATTTCCTCAACAAAGTACAAAAAAAAAGTGCCAACTCCCATACAAAGCACCAATACTGACAGTGCCAAACACACCTTAAGCCGAATCCTCATTCGCCCTTTCTCCACATCAACAAGCCTTAATGTAAGGAAATGCAAAAGCCGTCTGTTCGGTTTTTGCTTATGATCATCATCATTATCGTTATCATTATCATTAGACGAAACAGCAACTTTATGGTTAGTCTTATGATGAAGAATATCAGACAATATATTTTGTTCTTGTACATCAAGGATATAGTTAACAACACCGCTTAGAAGAGTATCAATGAATCCGAAACCAATCAAAACAAACACACAGGCGAAAATCTTTGTAAACGGAGTCAATGGAGTAATATCACCGTACCCAATAGTACACATAGTAACAATACAGAAGTACAGAGCATCAACTATTGCATTAGTTTCAACTCCCTTGGAAAACTGGTCTTTATTAAGTCCGTAAACTAGTACACCCAATAACAGGTATATCAGTAATAACATACATGCCTGTCTGACCATCTGCATCCCTGACTTTCCCATCTCTTCTTCTTCCTCCTCGTCCTCATCATTAACGCCTCGCAGATGATTCTGCGAGGCGTTCTTCTGAGACTGGGAATTTAATTGGGCCTGCAGTTCTCGGAAAACTGCAGACCTGTCTATTGCAGGTGCTGTTTTGCACCTGTGCAGCGGTTTCGACCGAAACCGCTGCTCATTTTGTTCAGAATCAGAACTGATTTCTCTATGATCATCTTCATTATTACTGTGAATTTGAATTTGTTGTTTAGGATATGAGGATAATAGTGGTTGACTATTACTATTGCTGATTTTGGTTACTTTATCACCATTTTCATTCATTTTTTTTTTTCTAATCAAATTAATTACTCTTTTTTTTTTTTGGGGGGGGGGGGGGGCCTTTTTTTTAAGGGGTTAAGTTAACTGTATTAACAACCTTGATTAACTGCAGATATCAGATGATTGGAATTCTGAGAAGTGATTTTACGGCTGTGATTTTTGGGATTTTTTTTGAAAGTGACTAATCATAAGGTGACACTATTATAGTTTTTTAATCCACTTGGTCACGTGGAGGGGCCCACTTGATAGTTGTCTAGTTTATTTTCTCAGCTACCCCCAATCATAGTATCATATCATACTCAATAAACTTGACTTTCTGTGGGCTTGAATGGGCTTTATGACAAAATGGGCTAGATGTTTGGGTTTGGATGATTAGTGCTGATTGTTGGGTCGGGTTAGTCGAGCCTATTCTGTCCAACTCAGAATTAATGGCTTCTTTGGGTTGATCCACTATGAACTGGGCCAGGCTGGGCTCTGGTGCCAATTGAACTGGTCGTTTGAGTCGGTCCTATTTTGATCAAACTGAACTTGATTTGTGTCTTCTGATGACTTGATAAGGATTTGATCCGATCAAGTCTGATTTGGTCCGATACTGACTTAATAACGATATGATCTGATGGTGGTTTGAAAAAAAAAAAAACTATAAGCAAAGTGTTGGAATACTCCATAAGTTGAATTGACCATAGCCTTAGACAGATCTAAATGAAAGTAGTTGAATTTTTATTTTTTGATACATACTCATTGACAAAGTGATGATACCGAGTTTATTTGCAACTTTTACAAATGTACATGAAGAATTGAACCTTATCCTAAGTAGCTAAGGGTTTGTTTACTTTAACTTAAAATCAGTTCAGTTCATCTCTTCTTTTATTTTGCTACTCATTAATCCTTCATAAAATCCTTTCCGTTCAGCTCAATTCAATTCAACTGTTTTCAGTTGAAGTAAACTAACCTTAAGTGTCACCATAACATGATTATAGCCTCTTACAAGTTAAAATGCAACAAATGTGAAGAAATCAAGAATGATTATTACTTAACAACAAAGAGATCAATTTCATACTTGCTCTTTTTTTTTTTTTAGCATGCACATTTATAACAATAATTGAGTACATCATTATTATGTAACCTTCAAAATCAACAAACTCTTAATTTATGAGGCGATTTGGCTAAACAAAACCCCCTTAAATCTAATTCAAATATAACTTAAATAATACACGTGTTGCAAATTATGTCAACTACATCTAGAAGAATCTGATTATGATTCCAAATCAATTCAACACAAACCAAAAAAACAGTCTAATCACTCATAAAATACAGTATATCACAGCTGCACAAGTCAAAGCAAAATGATGTCACCAGTGACGGACGTATAAATCACATGCATGAAACGACTTCTTTAACGGCATTAAACCATATGATAATACAAATATTTTTTAAAAGATACTACGTATAAATTAATAAATAAATATATACATTCGGTATATAGTAATTACTGTACGTATAACGGGTTTTAAGTTACATTTTTTTAGTGTTTTAATTATCATACAATCAACTCAAGTTATACTTTATTAAGTTATTTGTTCAAAATATTTAATTACATTTATTAAGCTATACTTTATTAAATTTGAGTTATACTTTCTGCGTTCAAGTGACCTTAAAATTAGTTCAAGTCACCATGTACTTAATTACTTACTTTCGAACTTAAAAACACCCAAATTTAATGAATAACTATATCTTAGTAGTACGTCATATATAAGAATTGTTTGTACAAAATATTCAATTAAATTTCAATGATTTTAAAGTTAACAAAAATCTGATTCTAATTACAAAAACCTAGTTCAAATTAGTCGTTAACGATAAATTTACCGTACACTAAATGTATACAATATTTATTTAATAAATAATATCCTGTTAAAGATATTTGGTGAAATCTTCTTTGTGTTTGTTGTATGCAATTTAGTACGTACTGCATAATATTAAATTTTACCAATTTGGAAAAGTGTGTAGCCCCATACTTTGTGTTCCTTGATCTAATGATCTAATTACTTTGTGCGGTGTCAAACTTTCTTTATATTATACTCATTTTTGTACAATTATTCTAGTACTCCTTTCTGCCATAGTAATTAAGGAACAATTGATCTTCAATTCTCTCCTTTCTGCCCAAGCTAGTAAAATAGTGCCAAAGTCTATTACTACAAGTTATTGTTATTGTTATTGATATTATAACCTACCATTGATTCGTTCCATTTTTGTTACTGGATCGTGTTTTGATTATACATTTTTAATGTGGATCTTGATCGTGAATACTGGTATTAGAAATTATAACAAGTATTAATCCGTACCTTTGTTTCGGTTGGCTTTTATGATCTATATGTAGGAAATAATATATACACATTGGGTTTCATTTAATTCATTTCAATATGTAATTTACTATTGAGTAGTTATTATCATTTTTACAAATGTATAATTGAATACAAAAATAGTATACATATGTCTTGACAATCGTAAAAAGTAAATTAGAACGGAGTAGATGTTTATTTTAATTAAGTATTGGATCACTAATCAGAACAAACAATATCCTACTTTAAATTTTACAAAAGTGTGTAGCCCTCATACTTTGATCAACTCCTTGACTTCCTTTTCTGTTTCAAATTTTCAATTTTCTAATAATATGTTACATTACTTTCTACTTTTCTGGTACTCCACAAGTGACTAAGGGCCTGTTACTTCAACTGAAAATAGTTGAATTGAACTGAAAATTTTTTTTATGAAGAATTAATGCTTAGCAAAATAAAAGAAGAGCTGAGTTGAACTGAACGAAACTGAACTGATTTTAAACTGAAGTAAATAGGCCCTTAGTAGAGAGTAAGGGATAGGTCACATTAAAGCTTCCTTTTCGATTCTAAAAAGATCCTGATATCGATCCTCATCTCCACCCCTGTATCTCTTTACGCTAAAAAATAAATAAATAAATAAATAAATAAATAAATAAATAAATAAATAAATAAATAAATAAATAAATAAATAAATAAATAAATAAATAAATAAATAAATAAATAAATAAATAAATAAATAAATAAATAAATAAATAAATAAATAAATAAATAAATAAATAAATAAATAAATAAATAAATAAATAAATAAATAAATAAATAAATAAATAAATAAATAAATAAATAAATAAATAAATAAATAAATAAATAAATAAATAAATAAATAAATAAATAAATAAATAAATAAATAAATAAATAAATAAATAAATAAATAAATAAATAAATAAATAAATAAATAAATAAATAAATAAATAAATAAATAAATAAATAAATAAATAAATAAATAAATAAATAAATAAATAAATAAATAAATAAATAAATAAATAAATAAATAAATAAATAAATAAATAAATAAATAAATAAATAAATAAATAAATAAATAAATAAATAAATAAATAAATAAATAAATAAATAAATAAATAAATAAATAAATAAATAAATAAATAAATAAATAAATAAATAAATAAATAAATAAATAAATAAATAAATAAATAAATAAATAAATAAATAAATAAATAAATAAATAAATAAATAAATAAATAAATAAATAAATAAATAAATAAATAAATAAATAAATAAATAAATAAATAAATAAATAAATAAATAAATAAATAAATAAATAAATAAATAAATAAATAAATAAATAAATAAATAAATAAATAAATAAATAAATAAATAAATAAATAAATAAATAAATAAATAAATGAGTAAGCAGCAAGGTCTTGTTTCCTATTTGCCCAAGCAAACTAATGTCAAATAAAAGTATTCCTAACTTTATTTTAAATTAGAGGGTGTTGCAACAATTTGATTTACACAGACTTCTAGTCAAATTTGAAAAATGAGATGATATTTTTAAAAAGTAATGTTCTTATTACCTAAATAAATTTGTTAATTGTTGGAGATGCAAGTACTTGTGTAGGTCGATCTGTTTTTTTAGTTCTATGACTTCGTCAATCGTCATGTTCTATTTGAAAGCATTAAACGATGATAAAGCGAACAAGTCATATACTCCGTATAAGTAGTTGAGCTTTTTTTCATTTTTCATTTTTCATTTTAAAAGGTTACGTGTTCTACTCCTAATTACTACATATTTATGTTTTAAGTGTGATCCAAATCGAAACAATTCATGCATTAGTGGCTTGAGGAGAGACGTAATGCATCGGAAGCTTGAAAAAAGTGTCACATGCATGGCACATAAACTTTCTTAAAAAGTCTTTTCATACATAGCATATATATATATTTTATTATGAGAGTGAGGGATATCTCAGTTGGTTGGAGTTTCTCTTCCGATTTCAGGAGATCATGAAATCGATTCTCATACCGATCCTTGTGACTCCCTAACAATAAAATATAGATATCTTTGCTTAATGTATACCAATTAATTAAGTACATATTCATTATTCTATTTAACAAACAATACCAAACATAACTTATTTTTTGCTTAAGCATTGAGAAGAAACTTTTCCTTTTAATTATATAGTTGTAATGTTTTAAAAGAGGACAAATAGAGAGAGTAACTAGTATGACAAAACGAAATGTAATGGAGTAGCAATTTTTATTATATTTTATAAATATTATACTCCGTATATGCTTCACGTACAATATATTTTTTGCTATTGTTTATCATATAATGTTATCTTATAAGTAATACCAAGGGTCTGTTTAATTGAAGTGAACTGAAAATAGATGAAATAAATTATTTGTGAGAGAAGAAAATTAGAAATTGAACTGAACTAATTGGAGCTGAATTAAACTAATAGTGATACTAGTGTTTGATCAACTGATCATTAACCAACTTGAATTCTTTTTGAGCAATATTGCGATAACTATTTTTTATTCGATCTGATTTAAAAATCATTTGCGAAGGAAATTATTTTTTCTGAGTTTTCTTTGATAAAACTAAATAACCTATCTTATACTCCATATTAACTAACAATACAAACATATAGAATACCAACATATATAGATTATAATGAACCTTTCCACATTATTTTGATTAGATAGTGACATTTTTGTACTTGGAAATAGGCAAATAGCTATACACAACTACATCTTGTCGGAATGATATAATGTAAGTCGTCCTTCTTTCAAATCATTTTCAAGTATGATATTGACTATTGAGTTGTAAAACAAAATTTGCTCCAATCATCCAAATTCTGTAGTGCGATTCAAGTACCTTGTTGATAAAAAAAGGTTTGAAAAAATTTAATTCGATCTAAAGCAATAAAATACACATAACTGCCACCGGAAAATATGGCATTCTTATCATAAAATTATAAGATTCGTAAGAATCATGGTAGTTTAACCTAAAATCTGAAATCTGAATCGTAAGACGAACAGGGCATATTCGTATGAATTTTGTATGTGTACTCATAAAATTAGAGTCGTAAGACGATCAGGGCTGAGTCTTAAGAATCATGGTAGTATAATCTGAAAATATCATACTGATGAATCGGCTATGTTTGCAATGTCAAAAGACGATAGTGTACGAGTACTAGTTTTTGTTTACCTGTCAACATTTATTCATACATAAAAAAGAGGAATACATACAAGTAAACGTGATGACAATTGACAAACAAATAAAAGCCCTATTTTTCGGTAGAATGTCGAACAAAAAATTAAGCATTTATATGTCTTTTGTCACGACCATAAATCCATATTGATACACATTATTAATTAGTACGTAAAATCAAACCCCAAAAAAAGCATACAGACAATACAATAATGAATTATTCCGTAATATGGACTGATATATATATATATATATATATATATATATATATATATCTTGAATTTAATTGTCGATAGAAAATAAAAGACTACGGAGTATATTATTCAAACAATCAAATTAAACTAGTTGATGAATTGGCTTATTCCACGAATTTTTGATGGACCAAAGGCGAAATTACAAATAGTTCAATGTTTCCAGGAGTCAACTTTGATTAGCACTTACTAATTATTATTTGTTATTATTAGTAAAAACTAAAAAGATCACATTGTTCCAACTTTCTTGCTGACAGAATTTTACTTTGAACTTTTATGCACCTAACAAATTTGATTGATTAAGCACATTAAAAGTGCAAATTGCTTCATTGATTTTGGTATTTTGACAATTAGTAGTGCGGTGGCTATGCATATAAGTACACTCATGATTCATGATTGCATGTCTCATGTTGTACCAATTGCCTTTACAATCAACTATTTATAAGCAAGCTATAAGAATGAATCAATGATTTGAAATTGTATAAAACCACTAATTTCCTTTAATTTGATTGATATTTGATACTCAATTTGAAATTGCATTATAATTAACAATATTCAAGTTTGGGAATATGAAAAAGTATTGATTGTGTTATTGTTCAGGATAAAAACACAAATGTTGTGTGCATGTATTATGAACTTTTATAAAGACACAATCTTAGCATCTACATATCTCAAGTTTTCAAGTATGTTTGTGTCATATCTGCATGTATCTAGTTAGCTTGAACTTTTATATGTTGTAGCGCACTACAAAAAAAAAGCATTAGAGACGGAATTCCATCAATCCGTCACTAAAAACTGCATCAAAAATTTAGAGATGGATTTTGATTTTCCGTCTCTAAATTTGGAGACAAATCATATAACGAGTCCTTAAATTTAGAGACGGACAACCACAATACATCTCTAATCTGTCTTCAGAATTTTTGATTTGCTATTAATTTATACACAGCTTTATAATTAATATATCCCAAATACACAGCTCATTGACGGATTTCTAATTCGTCTCTACATTAGATATGGAATTAACTATTAGTCTCTAAATTTTGCGATGGAATTTTATAATTTCCGTCTCTAAATAATATATATAAAAGACAAATTTAGCTACGGAATTTTATTTCCGTCTCTAAATTAGGAACGAAGTAATATGTGTCTCTAAATATTCGTCGCTATATCAATAATTTTTTGTGGTGGCAGTAGATTTGTGCATCTTGTTTTACTCACATGTCTCTAGTTAGACTATTGATTTTCGGAAAAATAGCCACAAAAAACCTTTTAAAAACCTTTTTTTGCGAAGAGAAACCTTTTAAAAAAATTTTGCGAAAAGAAATCTTAAACTAATTTTTTTTTGTCAGGTACAACCAAGTTGTCAATATTCGGCGTTGACCACTCTATTCCGGCGTTGACTTCGTTTTTTCACCTAATTACACTCCCTTCCATGTTTTCTCTCCTTGCTCTCCCTCTTTTTTCTTCTTCTTACCCAATTATCATACTCATTCCATTAATAATAATTCATCACCAACACCAACCCCCCCCCCCAAAAAAAAGAAAAAAAACAACTTCATCTCCATCGATCTTGGGATCGTTAGTTTACTTAAACTAATTGAATCCTAAACTTTGAACTTTATCAAAACCAAATTCAAACTTAGTTTGTTAAAAAAACTGAATTTATAATCCCTTAAAAAAAACCTTAACAATTAATTTGAACAAAATCAAGCTCAAATTCGAATTTAGATACCAAAAATCGAAGTTCTAATTCCAGAATTTTCGAACAAAATTCCCAAACCGAAATTTTACAAACTTTTAATTCAAATCTATTTCTAAAAATCCCCCTAAACCCATGATTTTGAATAAATCCCAAACACAATTAGATGAGAAAGCAATTAAGTAGAAGGCGATGGCGATTAAGGCGGTGTGGTGGCGGTGAAGGTGATAAGGGTGGTGGTGAAAAAAGTAGTGGTGTATAAGAGTAGGAGGGAGGTTCATGTTTAGGAGGGTTACAAAAATGAGAAAAAGTGTGCAAATATAACATATGAAGAGTGTAATTAAGCAAAAAAAATGATGGTCAACGCCTGGAAATGTAGTCAACGTCGGAATTATGTCATTTGGTTTTAACTGGCAACTTTTTTTAAATTTAAGGTTTCTCTTGGCAAAATAATTTTTAAAAGGTTTCTCTTGGCAAAATTTTTTTTTTTAAAAGGTTTTTCCTGGCAATTTTTCCTTGATTTTCAAACAAGTTAATTTTTACTTTTGGAAATCTTGTTTGGGTTAATTGTTGAACCTCATTAGTGGTTGGGTTAATTGTTTTGGAAAATAACCTTGTTGATTTGGAGTACGTAAACATTAATTAGTCATACTAGCCTCCCTCAGCTCGTCTATTTATCAATTAGTGCTCCTTAATCAAAGTGTAGTTATGTTTCATGTAGGGTTTTCCTTTTACAGAGCACTTGATTGAATATATATATATATAAAGAAAGAAAGTGAGCTGATAGTTGGTATATTTAAAAATGTCATTGGAGAATAAATGAATGGTAGGGGCGGACCGGCGGATCGACCTAGCATAAGGCATAAGTGGGCAGATGCACTCCTACTTTAAAAAAACGAAAAAAAGGAAAAATTAATAAAAGTTAAAATAGAATATATGCATTTAGTGGTACCTTAGTATCACTTATAAGAGCTTGGATAGTGGTAGTTGCACAACCTCTTACGTGAAAGCTTCTTGTTATTGTATGGATCCTATTTTCCTCTTCTTTAACATAGGTTCTTTCTTATTCTAAAGATAAGTATAAACTAAGAAATGTCGTAACTTAAATTTTTGGAAAAGTATAGCACCTACCTTATAGCAATATAGTTGCTAGATTTGTCATTTGTTTGGTTAAATCTCAATGGCTCGTCAATGTTCAAATTTTTCAATGTAAACTCATGCAATATTATGGTAAAGTTATTTAGCACCCCTCTAAATATTCGATTGCTGACTTGTTGGTTCCATTTTGACAGTGATTATCATATAACATTATGGATTTTTGGAACATATTTTATCAAATTATTAAGTGTTAAAATTTTGCGCCCAAAAATAAAAATCAATAACGACAGCAGCCATCGTTGTATAAATACACAAAAACACAATTTCATCTTTCAATATTTTGCTTTGTACATTCAGATTTGGTAGCATCAGTAATAAAAAAAAAATACGATTTCGATGATTTCACATTTTGATTATTATTTCACAAAATCAAATCAAATAATATAATTAATTAAGAATCTAAACACGATTTTATACATACATACATACATACATACAACATTAAGTTTACTAGAAAGGATCGGATGCTACGTAAGCGTCAGCGTCATATGGCCATTTATATTCAACGGTTCAATAATAACATATAACTACTTCTTACTCAAGCAAACTCAACCTTTTATTAATACACAAAAGTTTTAGACAACATAAAATTAAATTTCATTTTTATATATTTTTCTTGGTCATACCAAGTTATAATAATATTCTTATTATTCCTCAATATTTAACTAGTGTGACTATAAATAGAATAGCGTTCCTTGGAATTCGAAAAGGAACTAAAATTCATACACTACATACTACAAAATAGATATTGTATATATACGAGTATATTACATAATAATCTTCAACAACAGCAATAAATAAGTTGTTATCATCAACTTATATATTATCACCTTCATCAACTTATATTCAATTTTAAGGTTGAAGATTAAACTCGAAGTCGAAATCGAAGTTTTATAAGTTTAGAGAGGAGAAAATTAAAGGAGTTATAGTTCATCAACCTTCATTTGTTAATATACTTTGAGTTTAATTTCTTCAAATTAAAGTTCAAACAACCGTTAGTTCATTGTTATACAAAATAAGGAAGAAGGAAAAAGCATTTTTTATTTTTGGTAAGGTTTTTATTTTTTACTTTTATTATTAGTGAATTATATATTATGGTTGCAGCTGTAAAGTTATTTGATGCTACTTCATTCTACTATTGTTTGTCCATATTTATGTTCAAATGATTTGATTAATGATAAAATTATGGAATTAAAAGTGTTTAAAAAGACATTATTTAATTTTGTTTTCAGTCAAAAATATATATATATATATATATATATATATATATAAAATAAATGACAATTTTTTTTTTTCCTTGGTTTGCTAATATATATATTTTTTTTGCTGGAATTTTGCACACAAGAAAGTTTATACGAAAAAGGAATGGAGAAGAATATGATTTATTATTATTGTTATTTATTTGTTTATATATTCAATTCATTGATTTATATAATCTTTTATTTATTTATTTATTATTATTTTTATTTTTTTGTGGAATTTCTTATTCTAATGATTTCTTTTTTTAGTGTCTAATATATAATTGGTTTGGTTGTATAAACTTTGAGTTGTCAATACTCATGTTGTTATGCTTTAGATCTTAGGCCTTTAATTTGTTGTTAATTTAGTTGAGTAATTATTAATTGTAGCTATTGTACCTAACTCTAATTTGATTTGACATGTTGACCAATTGCTAATTTTTTTTTAGAAAGATGTTTTGCTTAAAAAAAAATCATGTTCTTATTACCTAAAATTAAACCAATTATATTGATAGCACGATATTGCTTAAATGGTGGTGATAAATGGATAAGAGTGAATATGAGCCATTGATGATGTGACAAGAAGTCTTATTACCTTGTACAAAGTTAAATGTAAACTCGATATATTTTCTTACTTAATGCACAAATATTTATTTCCATTATTGCGAAAGTAAACAATGACATTTGAAAGATTGCATGTTGATTAAAAAATTGATACGTTGCTCTTGAAGGTGAAGGTGAAGGTGAAGGTGAAGGCGGCAACCTTATTATACTTGCTTTATGATATACTCCGTATATACTTCATAATGATATGTGGTTGTTGTTTATTGAAAATAAATTATATTCTTTTTTATTGGGTTTTTTTTTCTTAAACTATGTCTTCGTAGTTTTCAATTTTTTAAGGTGTGTCCTGCATTTTTATTTTCTCGCAATTGTATCTCAAGTTAATCATTTGTTATTAATATTAACCTTTGCATGTACTTTTACTAACTAGTGTTAAGTTGTCGTTTATTAGAGTCTTAAATTTTTTTCTTACATTAAACCATGCAAAATCCTAATAATTTGATGTCATTCATCATTTTCCTTGCAAAACTATAAATAAAGTTTTAAGAGAATTATTTGTTGCAAAATAAAATTAAACAAAAATTACAAAAAAACAAGCAACTAACGGGAACTAACGAATTGGTCAAGGACTATAAAAAAATAGTTTGGAGGTCCACCTGAGTAAAAAAAAAAATGATTAGTTTAGGAGCACAATCAAGAAAAAAAATAAAAATTTAAGGCAGACCTTAGAAAAGTGATCAAAATTATAAGGGTATATCTAAAAAAAATTTTTTTTCAAGAAATCTTGTAGATAATAGATGAGGCCACTTCAATGTAATAAAATTAATATAATACTATTTCCGCCACGAATTAGTTGAAACAATTATTATTATATACCTCACAAAGTATTATTTTTGTTGCAACAAAATATACTTTTGTATATAATTCTAAACTTTATTTACATGATACTCTTGGATTTACTCTAATGTACACAACATATAAAAACACGGGCATATTTACTAATTAATAACAAGTCTTTGGTAAGACCTTAACTATTTGTGGATTTTGTTTAACTATTATGTTTTATAATTTAATTGTATATTTTTTTATAACTATTTAGTGGTCTTATGTAATAAAACCGCCTTATATAAGTTTTTGACTTTTGTACCTAAATTATTATTACATGGATTTAAAATTTCCAAAAGTGTAAAAGCACAGGAGTTTACATTTTAGGCTATTTTATGGAGCTTATCTTTGTTGCTTAAACATGTTTTTGTTGATTATATTTGTACGAGTTGTTTAACTTCTTCTATATGATAGAGAATATTAATATTCTCCTAATACATCTCTATTATATAATTAGTTAGTTACCATATATGTTTGGTGTAATCTTATACGGAGCCTTGTACACCTAATGAAATTAAGCATAATACCCTACTTAAGGGAGATTAATATAATTGTTCACACTAAGATTTGTTGATACAACTCTTGTTGTTGTTGTTGTCGTTGTCATCGTCCGTCCGTCATCGTCGCCACACTTAAAGCGATTCTTAAGCTCGTTTTTTCATTTGTAAGCATCACATTTTCTATGTGAACTACACATCGATTCATGGTTTTTAGTTGTCTGCCACATTCATACAAATATAGTGAATATAGTCTAGTAAAGTTGAACGTTTTAGAGTAACAAAGTGTTCTCCAACAGATTTAGGAGCGAATAGGTGAGAATATGGACAAGGCAACAACTTCGAGCTCTGCTGCTGTTGAACAAAAACAGGAGACAGAGAAAAAAGAGAAGGATAGTACAAATACAGTTCCGTTTTATAAGCTATTCTCATTCGCGGATTCTACTGATATGGTGTTGATGATCATTGGCTCCATTGGAGCTATTGGAAATGGCATATGTATGCCCTTGATGGCGGTTATTTTTGGTGATTTGGTTGATTCTTTTGGTGAGAATCAAAACACCAAAGAAATCATTGATGTGGTATCCCAGGTAACTACATGTTGTTTTGTAATGTTATGTCCATTTTAAATGATTCAATGGTTTAATTATGTATATACTCAACTTTTGCAACATCTTCTTCCTGCAGATTGCTCTAAAATTTGTCTACTTGGCTATAGGGGTAGCAGTTGCTGCGTTTCTTCGTAAGTACTCTAAGTCATATCATATTGATCATTTTAGCTATATCTCAAGTTTAAAATTGTTGTTAGCTAATGAAAATATGCATCCAATCTCTTTGTACTCGCAGAGGTAGCGTGTTGGATGGTAACAGGAGAAAGACAGGCAGCAAGAATACGGAAGTTGTACCTGAAAGGTATACTAAGACAAGACATTGCATTTTTTGACAAAGAGACAAACACAGGAGAGGTTATCGGGAGGATGTCAGGGGATACGGTTCTCATACAAGATGCTATGGGGGAGAAGGTATATATATATTTACTTAACACGCTTTAATAAGATAATAAGATATCATCTTCTTCATTTCTTTGCTATTATAACATATGGTTACTCTCTTTTGCTATTAGGTTGGGAAATTTCTACAGATGATGTCAACTTTTATCGGAGGATTTATCATTGCATTCATTAGAGGGTGGCTTCTTACGCTTGTCATGTTGTCGTCCATACCTCTTCTTGCAATTTCTGGTGCAGCTATGACTATCATTGTTTCCAAGATGGCAAATAAGGGGCAATCTGCCTATGGAAAGGCAGCTACTGTCGTACAGCAGACTATAAGTTCAATCAGAACTGTGAGTTCTACAATGCAAATCAAATATCTGTTTTTTTTTTTTCATACAAAATAAAGTTGGACTCACTCAATCTTCTTCCTTTTCAGGTGGCATCGTTTACAGGAGAGAAAAGAGCAATTGCAGACTACAATAAAGCTATTGGAGATGCCTATACTTCCGGTGTTCATGAAGGACTGGCTGCAGGGATGGGGATCGGTGCATTAATGCTTGTTATCTTTAGCAGCTATGCTTTGGCCATATGGTTTGGGTCAAAGATGATTCTCGAAAAAGGTTACACTGGGGGTGCTGTCCTTAATGTCATTATAGCCGTCTTGGTTGGATCCATGTGAGTTCATTGCTTTCAACATCTTTTGGATTAAATCATCAATAGATGCATTATGTAGCGCATTGCTTTGTCTATATTTCTTGGGATAAGTGTTTATATGATAATTTGATGTAGGTCATTAGGGCAGGCTTCTCCTTCCATGAGTGCGTTCGCTGCAGGCCAAGCAGCAGCTTACAAGATGTTTGAAACCATCAACAGAAAACCGACAATTGATCCATATGACCCTAATGGAAAAGTATTAGAAGATATCAGAGGAGATGTTGAGTTGAAGGATGTTTACTTCAGTTATCCAACTAGACCTGATGAACACATCTTTAGTGGATTTTCTCTTTCGATCTCGAGTGGCACAACTGCTGCATTGGTTGGACAGAGTGGAAGTGGGAAATCGACAGTCATTAGCCTTATTGAGAGATTCTATGATCCACATGCTGGACAGGTTCTAATCGATGGAATCAATCTCAAAGAATTTCAACTGAGATGGATTAGGCAAAAAATTGGCCTGGTGAGTCAAGAGCCAGTTCTGTTTGCTTCATCAATCAAGGATAATATTGCTTATGGAAAGGATGGAGCGACTCTCGAAGAAATAAAGGCTGCAACTGAGCTTGCAAATGCTGCTAAGTTTATTGATAAATTACCTCAGGTTTGAACTTCTTCTACTTGTTTGCAAGTAGCCTATTGTAAGTGTTGAAAAAAATGAAGTATTGAGCATCTTGTTTATATTTCTACAGGGGCTAGATACCTTAGTTGGTGAGCATGGAACTCAACTGTCAGGAGGACAGAAGCAGAGAGTGGCCATAGCAAGGGCCATTTTAAAAGATCCGCGTATCTTACTACTTGATGAAGCTACAAGTGCACTTGATGCTGAATCTGAAAGGATTGTGCAGGAAGCATTGGACAGGATAATGGTTAATCGAACCACTGTTATTGTTGCACATCGCTTGAGCACTGTACGAAATGCTGATATGATTGCAGTCATTCATCAAGGGAAGGTTGTTGAAAAAGGTAAATTCCTATAATTTATTTATTTCAAGAGTTTTTACTGGTAAGTTTTTCATGCAAAGTAGTAACCTGATTCCTCTTGTGTTGACTAATCAGGTTCACACTCTGAACTACTCAAAGATCCTGAGGGAGCATACTCCCAACTAATCCATTTACAAGAGATGAGAAAAGAGACTGAACAACCAAACATTNTTTTTTTTTTTTCATACAAAATAAAGTTGGACTCACTCAATCTTCTTCCTTTTCAGGTGGCATCGTTTACAGGAGAGAAAAGAGCAATTGCAGACTACAATAAAGCTATTGGAGATGCCTATACTTCCGGTGTTCATGAAGGACTGGCTGCAGGGATGGGGATCGGTGCATTAATGCTTGTTATCTTTAGCAGCTATGCTTTGGCCATATGGTTTGGGTCAAAGATGATTCTCGAAAAAGGTTACACTGGGGGTGCTGTCCTTAATGTCATTATAGCCGTCTTGGTTGGATCCATGTGAGTTCATTGCTTTCAACATCTTTTGGATTAAATCATCAATAGATGCATTATGTAGCGCATTGCTTTGTCTATATTTCTTGGGATAAGTGTTTATATGATAATTTGATGTAGGTCATTAGGGCAGGCTTCTCCTTCCATGAGTGCGTTCGCTGCAGGCCAAGCAGCAGCTTACAAGATGTTTGAAACCATCAACAGAAAACCGACAATTGATCCATATGACCCTAATGGAAAAGTATTAGAAGATATCAGAGGAGATGTTGAGTTGAAGGATGTTTACTTCAGTTATCCAACTAGACCTGATGAACACATCTTTAGTGGATTTTCTCTTTCGATCTCGAGTGGCACAACTGCTGCATTGGTTGGACAGAGTGGAAGTGGGAAATCGACAGTCATTAGCCTTATTGAGAGATTCTATGATCCACATGCTGGACAGGTTCTAATCGATGGAATCAATCTCAAAGAATTTCAACTGAGATGGATTAGGCAAAAAATTGGCCTGGTGAGTCAAGAGCCAGTTCTGTTTGCTTCATCAATCAAGGATAATATTGCTTATGGAAAGGATGGAGCGACTCTCGAAGAAATAAAGGCTGCAACTGAGCTTGCAAATGCTGCTAAGTTTATTGATAAATTACCTCAGGTTTGAACTTCTTCTACTTGTTTGCAAGTAGCCTATTGTAAGTGTTGAAAAAAATGAAGTATTGAGCATCTTGTTTATATTTCTACAGGGGCTAGATACCTTAGTTGGTGAGCATGGAACTCAACTGTCAGGAGGACAGAAGCAGAGAGTGGCCATAGCAAGGGCCATTTTAAAAGATCCGCGTATCTTACTACTTGATGAAGCTACAAGTGCACTTGATGCTGAATCTGAAAGGATTGTGCAGGAAGCATTGGACAGGATAATGGTTAATCGAACCACTGTTATTGTTGCACATCGCTTGAGCACTGTACGAAATGCTGATATGATTGCAGTCATTCATCAAGGGAAGGTTGTTGAAAAAGGTAAATTCCTATAATTTATTTATTTCAAGAGTTTTTACTGGTAAGTTTTTCATGCAAAGTAGTAACCTGATTCCTCTTGTGTTGACTAATCAGGTTCACACTCTGAACTACTCAAAGATCCTGAGGGAGCATACTCCCAACTAATCCATTTACAAGAGATGAGAAAAGAGACTGAACAACCAAACATTGTTAGAGAGCCGTCAAGAGAGCATAGTCAAAGATTGTCATCCTTAAGGTCATTGAGCCATGGATCATCTGGAAGAATAGGCAGCAACCGTCATTCATTCTCAATAATGTCCGGAGTAGGAGTAGACCTTCCAGAGAACTCCCTGCCAGATCTTGAGGATGGTGCTTCTCCTACAGAAGAACTTCCAGAAATTTCAATTTGGCGTCTTGCATCTTTGAATAAACCAGAAATTCCAGCACTTGTTCTCGGAGCTATATCAGCAAGTGCAAATGGTGTCATTTTACCAATTTTCAGTATACTTCTTTCTAGTGTGATAGAAATGTTCTACAAGCCACCTAGTCAGTTGAGAAAAGATTCGAAATTCTGGGCCTTAATGTTTCTGGTCCTTGGTCTTGCATCACTAGTGACTAATCCAGCTCGAACCTACTTCTTTTCTGTGGCTGGTTGTAAACTGATACAACGAATCAGATCAATGTGTTTTGCGAAAGTAGTCCATATGGAGGTTAGTTGGTTTGATGAAGCAGAGAATTCAAGTGGTGCAATTGGCGCAAGGCTTTCTACTGATGCAGCAGCTGTACGTGGTTTGGTTGGAGATGCACTGGGTTTGCTTGTTCAGAATATTGCAACTGCAATTGCGGGTTTGCTGATTGCTTTCCTTGCAAATTGGATTTTGGCCTTCATTGTTCTTGCCTTGATACCACTGATAGGCCTCAATGGATATATCCAAATGAAATTCATGCAGGGATTCAGTTCAGATGCCAAGGTTCTTCCTCTCTCTCTTTCTTACAAATACACTGACACATGCCTACCCCTTTGAATCTCATTGAAGAGAAATAGGATTAAACCTATATATTAAGAGATATGTTTCTAAATTCTAATCTATCTTTATTTGTTTGATGTAGAAAAAGTATGAAGAAGCAAGTCAAGTTGCTAATGATGCAGTAGGGAGTGTAAGAACAGTCGCTTCATTCTGTGCTGAGGAAAAGGTAATGGAACTATATGATAAGAAATGTGAAGCCCCTATGGAAGCTGGTGTGAAACAAGGATTAATTAGCGGGACTGGTTTTGGAGTGTCCTTTGCTTTGCTTTTCTGCGTCTATGCCCTCAGTTTCTATGCAGGTGCCCAACTTGTTGGCCATGGAAAAACAAACTTTACCGAGGTTTTTCGAGTGAGTGCCTATTTTCTCAAATGATAATTTTTGTTCTAGCAGAAATTTGTTCGATCCATCTTAAGTTCCTTTTTTCATGTGCATAATATGTCCATTATGCAATGTTGCAGGTGTTTTTCGCACTTACCATGGCAGCAATAGGGATATCACAATCTAGCTCATTTGCTCCTGATAGTAGCAAAACTAAGGGTGCTGCTGCTTCTGTATTCTCAATCCTTGATCGTAAATCTAAGATAGACACGAGTGATGAATCTGGTACAACCTTGGATGATGTGAAGGGTGTAATTGAGCTACAACATGTGAGCTTCACATATCCCACTAGACCTGATATTCAAATTTTCCGAGATCTAAACTTGACTATTTATGCTGGGAAGGTACTTTCTGAATGAAGATGCTCAAAATTTAAGTTTCTCTTGCCAACAAGATTATCTGAACTAACTTTGATGTTCACTTTCTTATATCTGCCTTTTAGACAGTGGCTCTTGTAGGAGAAAGTGGGAGTGGAAAATCAACTGTTATCTCACTCTTGCAGAGATTTTATGATCCTGCTTCTGGTTGTATTACCATTGATGGAATTGAAATTAAGAGATTTCAGTTGAAGTGGTTGAGGCAACAAATGGGCCTTGTAAGCCAAGAACCTACTCTATTTAACGACTCGATACGTTCCAACATTGCTTATGGAAAAGGAGATAATGCTACTGAGGCTGAGATCATAGCTGCTGCAGAACGGGCAAATGCTCACAATTTCATTAGCGGCTTGCAACAGGTACCATAATTTTTGTTTTCCCTTTTGAACTAGAAACTTTCTTCATTAATGTTGTCTATTAACAGGAACTCTAACTATATTCAACATGTTGTAGGGCTATGATACAGTTGTTGGTGAACGTGGAGTTCAGTTATCAGGAGGGCAGAAGCAACGAATTGCCATTGCTCGTGCCATAGTAAAGAATCCAAAAATCTTGCTGTTGGATGAAGCTACTAGTGCGTTGGATGCTGAATCAGAAAGAATTGTGCAGGATGCATTGGACCGTGTGATGGTAAATCGAACTACAGTAGTAGTCGCTCATCGATTATCTACAATCAAGAATGCTGATTCAATTGCAGTGGTTAAAAATGGGGTCATTGCGGAGAAAGGAAAGCATGAAACCCTAATCCAAATCAAAGATGGAGTATATGCATCCTTAGTAGCTCTTCATATGAGTGCATCTACATGACCTCAACACAAACATTCCTTCATTGCACAATTTTGATGATAACAATTTTAAAATTTAGGATGTATTGATGTAAGGTACAAAATTCAATTATTTATATGATTTGACATAATATTATTTATTTTGTAAATGGTTGTTAAATAAGAGTTGATTAAAAATGTGAATATATGTTCATAGACTACATTAAGGTGCAGCAGCAATAGATAAGCAAACAAGACTGCTTGATCCTTGGTGTTTAGGATCGATAAAATTAGTATTAAGGGCTAATCAGTCAATCGTGGCCTGAAGTTAGCTGATAAAAAATAGATTTTACCATAATATAAGTAATGAATAAAAATTAGTGATGTGAGTTACACGAAGGCCTTTTGGCTGTTATAAGGCACCAAATACAACCAAATACAACCAACCCCATTTCCCCATGAGCCTGACCAGAAGACATTCCAAGACTCGAACAATACTTGTAAACTGGGAGTCTGCTGCAGCACAGTATATAACCTTCATGGGCTGACTGGCTGAGTCTACAAAAAATAATATGTAGATTATGTACACAGACCTACAGGCTACAACTATCCGAACCACGGAAAACTTAGACTATGAAGTACTTTTTCCAATGACGATGTAAAACTAAATTTAGAGTAGTCAAGGTATACATACAATTAAGGAGACCAAGTAGATATCAATTAATCATCTTCACTTTCATCACTATAAGAAACAAGGCCAGTCTTCAATATGTCATTGACATTTTCCCTGTTACACTCAGAGTTCTTTATAGGTTCCTGAGGCTTCTCTTTATCAATACTAGGCGTTCTTTGTTGATTTGAATGTTGTTGAACCTCAGCAGAAGGCTTTTCAGGAGCTCCAGATTCTGGTTCCATTGATGCCTCTAGTTTAGCTTTCTTTTGTGGCTTAACCTTTATAACCATTCCCAAGGGCTGAACAGAGCGATTTTTCTTTCCTATAGTCCTTTTCTCCTGTTGTTAACAGTCATCAACTCAGACAGTAAGAAAAAGAGGCAAGTTTTAGTTCTAGGCTTCAAGAAGCAACATTTGCCTTTTGTTCCCAAAGAATTTTCACTTAGAAAAATAGAACTTGCAAAAAAGAGAGTTGCAGAGTTCAAATTAGACAAATGCTATCAAGCATCAACAGATAGTGGCAGATACCTCTTAAACAATCTAGACACTACATATTGATATGAATTCATGAATTATGAGGGCTTATTTTCCAAAGAAAAGGTATTTATTGGTATGTGCAGTAATTAATTGATACTCCCATGACAACTTGGATGTTTCAAATGGGACAAAAAAATTAGAATATCGACAGTAGTTCATATGATTCCACCCAACAACTCATTTGGGGGACATTTAATTGATAACTTGATAACAAAGGAAAGGAACGAGGTCAAGAATGAGAAAGGAAGGAAAACCCATTGAGCTACGGAGCTACCCAATATTTTTGATTAGGAAACAATAAGGATTTTAGACTCTTTGTGTTAGGTATTGTTCATCTTGTCATCTCATATCATAAGCCCTCCATAACTCTGAAATCTGGGTTTCATCCTTTTCTGCTCACAAAAAAGGCTAAGGCTTGGTTGCCACAACAAAATCATCCTTTGACTGGCAAAAAGATATCAAGTAGTTTATCTCAAAAGTTACAACATTGTTCTTCCCTTAAGGCATTAATAAAAGGAAAAATTTATAAATATAATCCCAATTATGAGCGTTCACCTAATAAAAGACCGAACTTTGATTAATCCAAAAATGGACCCAACTTTCATACTCATTTTCCAATTTTGGACCCTCCTATATTTTAACCTGTAAAATCAAGTAAATCTTGTTAATTATCCGTTTTTTCTTAACATTTGGAGGTTTCGGGTGGAAGGGATGGTTGTGATGGTGGATTCAGGTGGTTCTGCTTAAGCAAAAACCGGATAATTAGCAAGATTTACTTGATTTTACAAGTTAAAATTTAAAAGGGTCCAAAATTGGAAAATGGGCATCAAAGTTGGGTCCATTTTTGGATTAATCAAAGTTCGGTTTTTTATTAGGTGAACGCCCATAGTTGGGATTATTTGTATGAATTTTTCCTTAATAAAATTCAAGGTAATGGGGAAAAAATGCAGTTTCTGGGATACTCCTAGTTCAACATAGAATCAAATTTAAAAATCAGACTGGGGTGTTATCAGGAGATTCCTAGATTACAGTTGATTCTAGATTATCTCAATTTACGAGTTTATTTGATGATCCGTCAATGCATTTCTTCACTAACTCTTTCCACAAACACTACTAATAAACACAAAAAAGCAATTTTCCATTTCCAATTCATATGGAGGTGTAGGTTCCTAAGAAGCTTAAGGCTTTTGTACAACAATAATTTACAGGTGCAACAGATACTACTTAGATAGGTTAAACACATAAAGACATTGCTATAATACCTCAACATACTTTAACCTACTAAACTCGAGCAGTAACAAAACAAGACGAAAACTCATACAGCGCATATACACAGCAAGGAAAAAAAACAAGCATTTCACAAAGAATGAACAAGCTAAGCGACAATTTCTGATTCATCACCAACCTCAACATCAGCAACAGGATGCATTTCCTTGACCTCAAGTACAGTCATAGATTGGGCTGCCACTGCTGCCTACACTCAATTAGTAGATGGGTCAAAGCAAAGCTATACAGCAGATGAGCAGAAACTCTAATTAGGAATTAATAATACAAATGGAGACGACATCACAGTCATTGAATCACAGGGAATAAATTTACTTTATTATATTTTTTTAAGAAAAACTACTGCAAACAACAGCAAATTGCAGTGGACATAAATAACTATATAATATTAAGGGGTAGGGGAATTAGGGGAAAATGAAGGTTTCGTTTCGATTTTTCAAGTGAGAAAAAAAAAATATATGTTTGTGTGTGTGTTTGTGGTAAAAAAACAGGGAAACAGATGTATTACTTGAAAGCTCCTGAGTTGCTGGGCTTCTTCATCAGCTATCTGTCGCTCGTAATCTTTCCTAGACTAAAAAGGACAGTTTAGTCAAAAACAAATCGATACACTTCTTAGAGACAAGCAAAATCAAATCAGAGAAGAAATGCATTAATTTGGCAATTATTCCACATTTATGTCAAGGACAATGTAATATAATGGGTATACTAGACTCTATTAATATATTATACCATGCTCATTTTTATTGCGTCCTTTGGACATCTTAGAAGCCTACCATAATCCCAAGCAGAACAGACACTAAATCCTTCATATACGATATATGAACCTTTTTCTAGATTCAAGCAAAACAAAGTAGATTCATGCCTCAAGCACATGAGGAAAAAGCTTGATTTTGCAGGTATTCAAGAATGGTAAAAGGCCAAATACTACCACGTAACGCTACATCCTCCTCAAGTAGAGTTTTCATCCCCTATAGTTTACATATGACACTTGATATAGATCAATCTCATTATGTTTATGTCAGGTCTCTCTTTCTTAAAAACTCACTATTGTTGCAGCAAAATCCAGGGAGGAGGAGACTTCAACATAAAGAACAAGTCTCTTTTTTGAAAGTTCAAATGAGACATAATACATGAATCTATTAGGCGCGCCAACCTTGGCCCTTTGGAACTTTAGTCCCTAGCTAAGTTTGTTTTAAAAATGTAACATTAAAAGCCTCCCTAGCAAAGGCATAACGAAAGGAATTATATATTGATGGAGTATGAAACTCACCATTTCTATATTCTGGAGGAACTCAGTCTCATCTTCGTCCAAAGCCTTAGGTGGTCCTGGAATAAACAAAGGGCAAAGTTTAAGGGTAGTTAATGCAAAAGAGATGGAAACGGAAGAAAACAAATAGTGAGGCACATACGATGCTTGAATCGCTCATTGAATTCCGCATCTTTCTTATCTTTGTTCTCCTTCAAAATCTGCCAATATTTCCAATTTGAAAAGTAAAATAACATCAGAGATAGCTCAAAGAGCTCTCCACATATTTGATCACAACACACAAAATCCTGTATAACGCGACACTGAATATAGACTGTCACATGAAAATTAAAGTCATAAACAACATTAAATACTTCAATTACTTTCTAATAATTGTCTAAAATTCATATAGAGAATTAGCCCCTGTTCTCCTCAACTTATTTTTGCTGATCTGAACTTATTTTTGCTGAACTGAACTTATTTTTACTTATCTGAACTTATTTTTGCTGAACTGAACTTATTTTGCTCAAATCATGAACAATTTATTAAGGATTGAAACTGATTTTTGCTGAACTGAACTTATTTTTGCTGAAAATAAGTAAAAATAAGACGAGGAAAACAAGGTCTTACTTGTTATTCCTTGATTTTGTTATAAGATCACGAGTACTTTATTGCATTAAGCTTTGCTAAATTCCTTGATTCAACATTTCATTGGTAAAAAGCTCATTCTCTTCCTTTTCTCAATCAACAACACATTCTCAAACTAATTTAAACAATTAGACATTGATAAATACAGTGAATTACAGTAAAAACACAGGAAGAAGGCCGAAAACCTCGAAAAGAGGACGGTCTCGTTGCGCAGTCCCATCTTCCACTCTTTCACCTCGATTCTTCTTTGTTTCATCCAACTGTCAAAAACAACAACCTCAATCAATCAAGTACACCCCAACAAAACACCACACACGAAATTCGATTGTTAAGATAAGGAACACATTAAAATTAACCACGTAACCCTAATTTCAAAACTAAAACAACTACACTAATCAATTCAATCATCAATATAGTTGAAAACATAAGAGTGTAATTAAATTGAAGCAAAAATTAGATTGTTAAAATAAGGAACACATTGAAATTAAGAATGTAACCCTAATTTTCAAATTACAACAACTGAACTAATCAATTCAATCATCAATATAGTTGAAAATTTAGGGTTTTGAAAAAAGACCTCATCTTGGGAGACGAAATTCATCAATCGGATTGGAGGAAGTGCATCTTCAGCCATTGCTGATTTAAGGATTTGTGTTAAATTACTTGTAGTTGAAGCTGAATTGTGCAGAAAACCCTAATTTAATTTACCAAGATTTTGGGGTTTTGCATGTTTAGAGTTTGAATAGCTAAAGAGAGGGAGAAAGGTGAAACGATCTTGTTGTATTTCATACGAAATTAGCAACTATTCCCTTAGTCACTCCCGTAATCCGGTGACTATTTTTCTCTTGTTCGCAGGAGCCACGGATGATAATAATTTTTTAGGAGCCGAAATTGGTCTTGGGAGTCCTATGGTGGAGCTTAGCACGCGGTGAAAAATAAGTGTGGAAATAGTCCGAATTTTGGAAAGGCTCATCGAGAGGCCTCAAACAAAGACAATTATTCACTATTATTGAGTTTTTAGGGTCTCCGAAAAAAGTTGAGAAAACCATTTTAAGTGCCCGCATGGTTAAAGTATGAACATTGACCAAGCGATTTAGTGTGAAAAAGGCCTTGAGAGGAATGATAATAAGGTTTTAGGGTCCTCGAAATAATTGTTTTCCTCTTTTTCGAAGGAGGCCATAAGAGGAATGATAATAACTTTTTAGTAGCTGAAATAGGTCTTAGAGAATCATGTGGTGGTCCTTAGCACACAACGAACAATCAGGGCGAAAATAGTCCGGGTTACAGGAAGGCTCCTCGAAAGGCCTCAAACAAAGACTATTATCCAGATTTTATTGAGTTTTTCTAGGGTCACGGGAAAAAAAGTTGGCAAAAAATTTTCGGGGTTTTCGTAAGGTTAAAATATGAAACCAGAATATGTGTTTTGGGGTGAAAAGACCTACAGATAGACGATAACAGGTTCTTAAATAGTTGTTTTTCTCTTGTTCAGAGGAGACTATAAGAGGGATGATAACAACTTTTTAGAAGCCAAAACTGGTATTGGGGAGTCCTGTGGTAGTCCTTAGCACACGGTGAAAAAATAGAGCGAAAATAGTCCAAGTCCTTGGGAGGCTCCTCAGGAGGCCTCAAACAAAGATTATTATTTATTTATTTATTATTATTTTTTGAGTTTCTGGGGTCATGGAAAAGAAGTTGGCCAAAACTTTCTAGGTTACCCGTATAATTAAAATATGAACCCAGACCATGTGATTTGGGATGAAAAGGCCTAGAGGGGGATGATAATAGGTTTTTATACGGTCCCTAAAATAGTTGTTTTTCTCTTGTTCGTAAGAGGTCATAAGCGAGATGATAACAACTTTTAGGGGCTGAAAACTGGTCTTGGAGAGTCTTGTGGTGGTACTTAACACGCGGTGAAAAAACAAGGTAAAAATAGTTCAGTTCTTGGGAAGGTCCGTCGATCGGGAGGCCACAACCAAAGGCTATTATTCACTGTTTTTAGACTTTATGGGGTTACGGAGAAAAAGTTGGCAAAAACTTTTCGGGGTGCCCGTATGGTTATAATATAAACCTAGACCATGCAATTTAGGGTGAAAAGGCCTAGAGAGGGATGATAACGTACATGTTTTTACACGGTCCCTAAAATAGTTGTATTTCTCTTGTTCGGAGGAGGCCATAAGAGTGATGTATTAACTTTTTGGGGGCCGAAACTGGTCTTAGGGAGTCTTGTGTTGGTCCTTAGCATGCGGTAGAAAAATAGAGCGAAAACATTTCGGGTGTCGTGAAGGCCGCTCAGGAGGCCTTAAACAAAGGCTATTGTTCATTGTTCTTTTTTTTTTTTTTTCCAGTTTTTGGAGTCTCAAAATAAAAGTTGGGAAAATCGATTTGGGATGCTCATATGGTTAAAATATGAACCCATATCATGCGATTTTTGGAGTGAAAAGGGCTAGAGGGGAACGATAACAGATTTTTATACGGTCCCTGAAATAACTGTTTTTCTTTTGTTCGAAGGAGGCCATAAACGAGATGCTAACAGCATTTTAGGGGCCGAAAATCAAATTACTAAAACCTATTTTAAATTGAAATTTATTGAATTGAAATAACCGAAATAAAATGAACTATACTAGATTAAACTGACTTTGAGTCCTTCTCGAGTAATGAATTTTCATTTCAAATCTTGTTTGACTTTTGTTGACTAAAAAAACAATAATCCAACATCACCCCAAAATTCAATTAAAACTCCCCCCTTATCCAAACTCTTGTGTTCATGCAAACCCCCCTTTTCTTCTTCAACCATGGAAACCTCTGCAACAACAATCTCCTCAAAAATGGCAACTTTCCACCTTACTCCATCTTCAACTCAAAAACCCCACTTAATCCCAAAACCCACTTTCCCACTTTCACTCAATTCCTCAATCAATGGCACCCCATTAATCCACCATCATCAAATTCACCATAATTTTAACAACAACAACAACAATAATCTAATTAAAACTGTAAAAAGAGGTGAATTATTACAAGTTAAAGCCTCAACACAAAGTGGGTTATTGAATTTGGGTAATATGTTGTTTAATTTCAAAGGGAGTGACCCTTCTGAATCAACTAGACAACAATACTCTTCAACTGTTGCTCTGATCAATCAATTTGAACCCCAGATGGTTGCTTTGTCCGATACGGAGCTCCGCGACAGGACTGCGGTTCTTCGGGACCGTGCTCTTTCTGGGGAATCACTTGATTCTATTCTTCCTGTAATTTGTTTAATTTGTGTTTTTTGTGGTTTGCTTGGTAATGATAAGTTGAAAATTTGATTGATTAGTGAATTGTTTGTTTTTTGTGTGTGGTGTAGGAAGCTTTTGCTGTTGTTAGGGAGGCTTCAAAGAGAGTTTTGGGGCTTCGCCCGTTCGATGTACAGCTTATTGGTATACCTTTTTCTTTCTCTCCTTTGTGCATTTACTGCAATTTTGGATGAACCGATAAACTGTTATATTGTGATTAGTTAGTAATGTTTATGCATTTGTGTATTGATTATGAATAGCAGAATTAGACTATGATCAAACTACTGATTGTATTTTACAATTGGGATTGTATTATTAGCACTTTGAGGTGAAATTAGAATTGGGAATGGTTTTGAAAACAAGAGTACATCGATATCGAAGTGTTGATCCCCAAAGATATGATTAGCTGCATGAATTAAGTAACGTCCCTTGTATACTGTCAAGAAAGGTTTCTTCCCCTGGCTCATTTCTATCTAGTGTTATTTCCTTTTGTTTTTTCATGTAGCCTACGGTTTTATAAGATGATTAGCAATGACTATGGTCTTGATTTTAATGAGGGAAGCTGTCGCAATTACGATACAAAGGAGTCTTTATTCTATTTAGTCTTATTGAGGTAGAACAAAGTGGGACTTTCATAATGTCAGGAGAGAAAAAGAGGGGGAGGGGGGGGGGGGG
>PYUH01000078.1:1180491-1217718 GCA_016808085.1 Suaeda aralocaspica
GGGGGAAGAGGGGGGGGGGGGGGGGGGGGGGGGGCACTTGGAAGATGTACAATGGAAATATTGATGGGTTGCTGTTTTAGTTAGTTGTTTGGTAAGCAGGGACAGCCTTTTTATGGAGTATATGATATAAAGAGTGACTTATTTTGTTAAGGGTAGAGGTTCCTTTTATGATCATCTTGCATATTATCGTCTTTAATCTCTTGAAATGGGACTATGCCATGCTAAAATTTGCCTTGTTGTAGTGTTGCTTGAATTTATCTTTTGTATGAAGTATAAAACAAAGAGATTGTTATGCAGGGGGCATGGTGCTGCATAAAGGAGAAATAGCAGAAATGCGAACAGGAGAAGGCAAGACATTAGTTGCCATATTACCGGCCTATCTCAATGCTTTGACCGGTAAAGGAGTTCATGTTGTCACTGTTAATGATTATCTAGCCCGCCGTGATTGTGAGTGGGTTGGTCAAGTTCCTCGATTTCTTGGCCTCAAGGTTGGCCTTGTTCAGCGTACGTGCTCCTCCCTTTGTCCAATTTAATTGTTGACCTTTTGTTTACTTTTTAGTCTCTACTCTATAAGAAGTATATTACTGATGTATTTATAGGGCTATATTTAGACTCCTATTGTGAGATATGATATCCCTTGTTAACCTTCTGTACTTTCCCTACTTGAATTTTTCACTGTAACTGATTGGGCTGTTCTGAAATTTTCTGCTCAAGTTTCTACCGTGAATGTTTAATATTGACCCCTGGTTGTCATTTGAGTAATAAACACCTATAGTGGATTTGTTGGTACATGTTGAACTTATAAGGCTATGAATTACGTTTCTTAAATTGTTTTTCCTGTTTGGCTGATTACAATACGCTTTTCATACCTAAAGGGTGGGCTTGTTGTCAACATTATTCCTCAATTGATTTTCTTGTCTATTTCTGTTTCACAGAGAATATGACAAGTGAACTAAGGAGGGAAAATTACTTATGTGACATCACATACGTCACTAACAGCGAGCTTGGATTTGATTTTTTGAGGGATAACCTTGCCACGGAAAGTAGATTCTACAAATAACTATTTAACGAGTTATTGCTCTCATTTTTGCTATTTTCACCTTGCATAATTTCAAAAAATTGCCTCAAAGGTCTCTTGCTGAACATACGTTTGGATGCTGCAGAGTGTCGATGAGCTCGTACTGAGGAATTTCAATTTCTGCGTTATTGATGAGGTTGATTCTATTCTTGTTGATGAAGCAAGAACTCCATTGATCATATCTGGACCTGCTGAAAAGCCTAGTGATCGATACTACAAAGCCGCAAAAATAGCTGCTGCCTTTGAACGTGACATACACTATACGGTAGGAAATTACACTTTGTATCCTACACAAAGTTCTGCTCTTCTGTTAGCAAAGTAAACTTGCAAGATGTTTAGGTAACCATGGTACACTATGAAACATGTCTAAACTGGTTTGGTGTGCTATCGTGGTTTACTATTTATAGGTTGATGAGAAGCAGAAATCAGTTTTAATTACGGAGCAGGGTTATCAAGATGCGGAAGAAATTCTAGAAGTGGAGGATTTATATGATCCTCGAGAGCAATGGGCGCTATACATCCTGAATGCAATCAAGGCAAAAGAGCTCTTTCTGAAGGACGTAAATTACATAATTCGTGGCAAGGAGATTCTTATAGTGGATGAATTCACTGGTCGAGTAATGCAGGTACGCTTGACTCAGTACTTTGACTTAGGATTAAATAAATTTGCAAACTGCTTCATGGGTTTATTCCATTTTATTTCTTTGTTTCCCAGTTTCCCCGTGCCTTGGGATGCTTCCTGAGTACTTGTTTTCACACTTGTGCTTTGATTTTGTGTCTCTAAGTGGCATTAGTTCTGATTAGACTTTTTACAAGAGTAACAGATTTACTTCTTTGGCTTGATTTTTGTTGTTGTTAAAAATCTGCTTAGTTCTGTGGACCTCAATCTCTTTTCTTTTGTAGCCTTTTAAGGTATTTGCCTTTCTTTGTTGACTCTTAATTTTGGGTTGTGCACCTGCCATCATTAATATTTTTTGTTTCATATCCTGTTTTATCTCAATGAACTCTTTGTGGCGTAATATTGTTGGATAAAAGAAACCGAAGTACTATATTGCATTATTCCCAAAGGTTTATTGGTTATAAAATGTATAGTTGGGTGGATACTAAGAAAACTTATGTGGTGCAAATGCTAATGTTGAGGGTGATGTCTTTCCTTGCTGCTAAATCAACATCGGATTTAATGTTTGTGTGGTTTTATGTTAGGGGAGAAGATGGAGTGATGGTCTTCATCAGGCTGTTGAAGCAAAAGAAGGCCAACCGATACAAAATGAAACAATAACACTGGCTTCAATCAGCTACCAGAACTTTTTTCTTCAGGTTTCTGAGTGTTATGCTTTTTTCTTTTCAAATGCTTCATAATCTATATCAAAAAGATTTCTTATAGTGATATTTCCCCTTTGCAGTTCCCTAAACTGTGCGGTATGACTGGCACTGCAGCTACTGAAAGTGCAGAATTTGAGAGTATATACAAGCTTAAAGTTACTATTGTTCCCACAAACAAACCTATGATTCGGAAGGTGTGCTTAATCTCCCCTCTCGATAATTATTTTATTTTTACATTTGCATTGTTGCCTTAAAGAAAAGGGCAGTGGGCAAATTGTTTGAGATATTACTAGCCCCCATCTCCTGCAATTTTTTTCCCCCTATATGTATAATAATGTATGACACAAAGACACAAAGTGGATGCCATCAATGTAAAACTTGTCTAGAAAATAAACATCGTTTGAAGCCTAATACTTGGAGTTTTTGATTCAAGCTTAGAATGGTTTAGGTCTCTAGGAAAAAAAGGAACTCGACCTTAATATGAGTAAGGTCTATCCTCAAAATTTAATATGTTCTTCCATGTTCCAAGTGGACCAGCAAAATGGAATCGTTTCCCAGACTTCAGTTCTACCTTCTTTCATTGTGCCACGTGAAAAATAATGGTGTTTAACAGACAATTCCTTATGGCACAATCTACAATAATTCGCATGAAATTAATTTTCCTTGTAAGTCCTAGTATGTGTAGCGCTTCTTGATGGCTAGCGATAAAGATGATAAATGCTTTAAACCTATATTAATTGCCCCTTCAAGCTTATTTACAATTTAATAGTTCTTAAGAGTTGTAAAAACAAACAAAAGTAGTAAAAGTAGCGTATTTACAATTTAATAAAAGTTAACAAACATAATTTATCCAGCAATGACTTGAGCTGCACCTCATGCCTAAATCTCTCATATTGAGTTTTGTTTCTTTCTACCCTCATCACCCCTCTCTCTCAGTGATCATTTCTACAGTTCTTTGAAAAGGGGGAAAAAACTTTCATGCTTGAAATATTAAACATTCACAATATTAAATATTAATGATTCCCACAAGTTTAATAACACCAACTATGACCAAACCTCAACAGCACATTAGTTTGAGCTTCTCAAGTTGGCTTAGGTAAACAGAATTTGCGAGCGACTTTAGTTAGTTAATGATTTTTCTGAGGGCAAGAAACCACGCCGTGTGACATGTGCTTTTGTGGGTGAGAATTTTTTTAGTTGACTTTGTTGTGCTGAGCTTCTTTTAAAAAAAACTTCAAAATTTAAGTTAGTGCAAAAGGAAGGAGTTTCCAAGTATTTTAGTTTTATCAGTTATAATTTGTAAGGTAAGAATCATTTGGCGTAGGACTATCTCTTCACTTACAAAAAGTCTTTTTGTGTTAACTATGTCCTTCGTTATTTGTAGGATGAATCCGATGTTGTTTTTAGGGCTGTTTCTGGAAAATGGCGTGCAGTTGTGGTAGAAATATCAAGAATGCACAAGACAGGCCGACCGGTGCTTGTGGGAACAACTAGTGTAGAGCAGAGTGAGTCATTGTCTGAACAATTAGAACAAGCTGGTATCCCACATGAGGTAGGGTATCACACTATCCAACAAAGGAGAAGTGAATAAACATTCTTATATATTATATTATGCATTAGTGCCTCTGTTAACAATTATTTCCTTGATAGATATAGGCAGAGTTTATCCAGTAACAGTAACATTAATAGAATGATGGATACTTTTTTGAAGGTATTAAATGCAAAACCTGAGAATGTTGAAAGAGAAGCAGAGATTGTGGCACAAAGTGGTCGTTTAGGAGCAGTTACTATTGCAACAAATATGGCTGGTCGTGGAACAGATATCATTCTTGGTGGTAATGCTGAATTCATGGCAAGACTGAAAATTCGTGAGATGCTTATGCCAAGGTACTGGTGTGAAATCATGCAGTTCATTGAAAATTGCATTCCCTCTCCCTCCAACCCTCAGTCCTGACCCCAACCCCCAGTCGTATAAGACTAATAATGCTGTCGAATCTTTGCCTTTGTGACTTTGTGCTGTTACTAATGCAGGGAGTTTCTAAGATGTACTTCCTAATTGTCATGCCGTGTGTCTGTAATTTTTATCATGAACAGTTTAGAGTCAATATTACAACCTGATAAAGCAGTAGTATTATAATGAAAGTGGATCGATATTACAAATTTACAATATCAATTGATATGCTTACATTGCAACAGACAATCCTAAGCGCCTAGCATGTGTATGATTAATTATTTACTATGTACTCACATAATACAAAAGATTTTTGAAATGAAATTGAGAAGGCAATTAAGGTATTTGTTGGGGACTTGGGGGTCTGACCACCTGGTTTTACTATCTTAAGTTGCCCTTAGGCTGTTTTGAAAAGGAGCTCTGTATATTTTATTTCACCTGTGTATGGAGGTCACTTAGCTATGATGTGTCTGTATCTGCAACCCTGCTGAATATGCAGTTCATCCAATAGAGTTGTAGGCCATCCCACCTTCCCTGTCTGCGATGCTAGTGTTCAGGACCTTTGTGTGCGATCACACCATAGTCAAGAAGGCCTTCATGCTTGTTATTTAGTACTTCAAGAGCTTAAATGATGGTACTGGGAATACTATTTTATGTAAATATGGAAAGCAAATCAATGTTTTCCATGGTAATGTTAGCTCACCCCCAAATTGTCTATTTTCCTTCCCTCCCATTGTTGATTGGTAATGGAATAACATCAAGATGACCCAAGTTGTTTGAAGGGATTGAAAAGGTTAATTCTTTAACTGAACTACACTTAAAACTCAATCCCATTACTAAAATTTGTTACTAGCTACCAAACGGGCCGTTAGGGAATTTACTCCAAGTTTCATGTCAATTTTTACGATTCTTGCCATTTGTATTGGTTTTCTGTCAGTAACTCTTACATTGTGCTATGTAAATGCTGCAGGGTAGTCACACCAGGTGATGAAGGATTTGTTTCTGTCAAGAAGCCTTCCCCTATGAAATCTTGGAAGGTTTGTTGCCAAATCTACTACAACTGATAGTGGTAAGGTTCATTTTATTCTTAATTTGATAACCCGTGGTCCTGAATTGTTCTTTCCTTCAGGTAAAAGAAACCTTGTTCCCATGCAAACTATCTCGTGAAAATGCCAAATTGGCTGAAGATGCTGTACAATTGGCTGTCAAAACTTGGGGGCAGCGGTCATTAAGTGAACTTGAAGCTGAGGAGCGACTATCTTATTCATGTGAAAAGGTATTGAAGTTGGAAATGCTGATTTACCCGTTTATATATAGCTATGAATTAATAACTCTCCTGGCACGTGGTATTACTTAGATAATTCTTCTCTGCTAGACAAAATGATGTATCTTGTACAATTGGCAAAGTGGCAAGTAGTATTCCGGAATTAGAGATGTTTACATTCACATACTCATATCAACTCATATGGACAATTAATTGTACCATGTATTTTTTTTTTCTTGGAAACATAAGTAGATTATTATTATGCCTAAATATGTTTGTGGATTGATGTCAGGGCCCTGCTCAGGATGACGTCATTGCAAAGCTCCGCCATGCCTTTTTGGAAATTGCTAAAGAGTATAAAACTTTCACTGAAGAAGAGAAAAACAAGGTGTGTTTTAATCGTAGATCTCAAATACAAGCCATTGATGTAAATTGCAATTCTTATGTAATATATCTTCACAGGTGGTGTCAGCTGGTGGGCTTCATGTCATCGGCACTGAACGCCATGAATCTCGTCGTATTGACAATCAGGTGACTTTGAAATTACAAATTTAAGGTTGCTTTGTTTTAGTCTTCTTGCTGCCAAAAACTGAGATGTTATCTGAACATCATGCCTTCTCCTGATCTAGTTACGTGGTCGAAGTGGAAGGCAAGGGGATCCAGGAAGTTCTCGCTTTTTCCTTAGCCTTGAAGATAACATATTTCGGATATTTGGTGGTGACCGCATTCAAGTACTCTCCCACCTTTAGTTTCCACTTCTATTTTGAATATTCTCATCACCTGTCTCACTTTCTTGATTGGTACTACTAGGGTATGATGAGAGCTTTCAGAGTTGAGGACTTGCCCATTGAGTCTAAGATGCTTACAAGAGCACTTGATGAAGCTCAGAGAAAAGTGGAAAACTATTTTTTTGATATACGAAAACAATTATTTGAGTATGACGAAGTCTTAAATAGCCAAAGAGATAGAGTTTATGCTGAAAGAAGGCGAGCTCTTGAATCTGACAATCTTGAATCTCTTCTTATTGAGTATGCGGAGTTAACAATGGACGATATACTGGAGGTGACCAATATACGCCATTAAATTTCTGTAAAATGTGTTATTCTTGTCTTATCAATCTGCCTTCTGATGTATTCTCATGTTCTGTGTATGGACAGGCAAATATTGGTTCTGATGTTCCAAAAGAAAGCTGGAATCTCGAAAAGCTCATTGCAAAACTTCAACAGTGAGATAAACGGCTTTGGCTTCTTTTTGCAATTGATCTTTTTAGCAACTACTCTGTTCTTCTCCTCCCCCCCCCCCCCCCCTCTCAGTCTCTCTCTCTCTCTTCCATTTCATATTCGCAATGGCCTTTAACTTTCCAGGCCCTGCAAATGCCTTGTGCTTCTCTTTAATTTGGTTATTGTTTGTTTGGCAATACAAGCAAAAAAAGGATTTGTCTATAGATAAAATTTTAAATCGGAATAATCATGCCTTGACAGTTTAGGTTGGTTTTCCATAATTTAGCTACCTTCTGCTCATTCTTTTAACATATAATTGAGCACACCAAACATAATTCTCTGGTCTGGTACTTATTTAGTTGCAATCCTCTGTCCTTCTTGATGTCTACATCTTGATGAGAGTTGGCATTTGGATTGCTTTTATGGGGGAATCTATTGCTTGGTTCTTGTTCTTTTTTTCTGCTTTATTTTTATTTTTTTTAATAGTTATTTTTATAAATCAATTGCTTATTTAGCTGTTAAGGTTACATGTAATAAGTTCCGTTACCTCTATGTCAATCCTTGGCTGCTGTAACTGGTGCTATCTATCTGACAGCTATTTGTTTGATCTATATAGGTATTGTTATCTGTTAAATGACTTAACTCCACAATTACTCTCTGACAATGGTTCAACTTACGAAGAGTTGCGAGATTACCTTCAGCGTCGTGGTCGTGAGGCATATTTGCAGAAAAAGGTCTGTTGCCATTTTGTAATAATAAGCTCTCCTACTCAATTTTCTCTGTGTAGTTGAGTAATTTTTATGCACTCATTGTAATAGTCCATCTCGTTGATTTGAAATTTCTTCACATGCCTCTCTCCCATTGCATTTCCTGTTTCTCATCATGTTATTTGTTATTTAAAAAAGTTGTGAGCCTTTGTCAATGAATGAAACAATTCCTTGAAAGGTGTTTCTGCCGCTCTGCCCTCCAAATAAGAAAAAGAGGAATAAAACACAAATCTTTTTTTTTTTTTTTTTTTTTTTTTTTTTTGTTTTGTAAATTGGCCATAATATCTCTTTTACGTTACTATCTTCATACTTAAACATCAAGAGAAGTGCTGTAAAAGCTTTCTGTTTACTGTTCAGAGCTTAGATAGACTTTGTGTATGTGAGTACTCACTCCTGTACTTCAAACATTCTGATATTTTGCCGTCAAAAAGGCAAAGAGCCTAATTTAAGACTTTATTTACTGAGCTAACTTTAGCATTTATCCATAATCTCTCACTCTGTTTCATAGTTTCCTCCTGTTGAATGACTATGTTATTTCCTTGACAATCCTGTTGGTACTAGTTGCTAGGCTCTTTTAGCCTTTTGTCTGGAGTTGTAATATGTTTCCAATAACTGTAACAGTCCATGTGAATGGGTTCTCAAAAATTCTTAGTAGAAACCTTGTTACCTGTGGAAGTGTGTGGGTTCATCATTTTAATGTGCAATTTTCAGCCATTTCCGTCTTTTATTATTTTGCTGATTTAGATACCGTTTCTATTTGCTTCAGGACGTGGTAGAAAAACAAGCACCAGGCCTGATGAAGGAAGCAGAGCGATTTCTTATCTTGAGCAATATTGATCGCTTGTGGAAGGAACACTTGCAGGCTATTAAATTTGTCCAGCAAGCTGTGAGCCTTCGTGGTTATGCACAAAGGGATCCACTCATTGAATACAAGCTTGAGGGCTACAATCTATTTCTAGAAATGATGGCTCAGATTAGAAGAAATGTTATCTATTCCGTATACCAGGTTCTAATCTAAATTTATGATTGGTTATGCTTTCAGAAAGTCATTTTTGCCCTATGTTATTAGTTTTTCTCTTTTTTTGCGTGTGTGGGTGTTGGGTGTGTAAGTGTGTTATCGTTTGCATTATTGAAGATAAAAGTGTCCATACCCTTTTCAATGAAATGACAATTCACAAATTTACTGGGGGGATTCGTAGATGTTAAGTGTTTTACTCACGGAAATCTTGTTAATTTTCCTGTTCCTTTGGCAGTTTCAACCTGTGATGGTGAAGGATCAGGAGCAGCAGAAAAAGGAAAAATCAGAAAGTAGTAGGGGAAACAAAAGAGCTGGTGATGCAAATCCCAATCCAGTCGGTGCTGTAGAATCCACTTCATCTGCTAGTGCTCAACAGAGGTCTGCTTAATTTCAAAATACTGCGAAGCACACAAATCTATGTGCTTTGATACAAATAGAATACCGATCTCAGCCTTAGATTTCACTTGTCGGCATTAGAGCCTCACCATTCAATTCAGGGCCTATGAGGCTATTTACACAAAGGCTATTCAGTTTGTGCGTCTCTGGTAGACTACACGAGCCATCATCAGCTGGCACCAAGCCAATGACATATGGTCATTTGTTGAACTCTTCAAACGGGCTTATTAAGAGGCACTGGAGTCTGGAGGATGATTTAGGCTCCAACTTTCTACATAATTTATTGCTTCTTTCAGCTACAGATTACCGTCATTTTTTTTGTGATACATCAACTTATTATTGGCAAGAGACCTCAGCAAACCAAAATGGTTTTGGTGAATTTGGAAACTAGTCTTTTGTATGACTCTTGTGCTCCTGTATTTTTCCGACTTCCCCTGCAGTTTATCATTAATTTATGTAAACGGTACTGAAGATGTAAGTAATATAGTTTGTAAAGTTCAAGGTATGTTGTAACTTGAACATACAGCTCTAATGAAGATGTTAGAGATTAATTGTCCTTTTCCTTGTATGTTTTCATCTTTAAGGTACATTCCCTTATCCTATAGTATAATTTTATCCAACCAATCAATAATGGTAACGGTTTGTATTACTATTCCCTCCTCTAATTAGTTTTTATTCCATTTCCTTCATTTGAATGAATGATAGGAATTATGGTTTACTTGCATCATTTTAACAGACGTTAGTATGTTACATTGCCAACTTTAATTACTACAGGCGTGTTAACCGTTAAGGATTTATTGCAAATCTTACGGGTTTACACTATAGAATGTATTATCACTATATAAAGTCACTCATTCAATTTAACAAAAAACATCACGCCAACATTTAATATATTATCATCAACGACTCACACTCACTTGACTTTTATCGACTCATTATTCCAATCATAACCATCAATGGTCAAAACACAAAGTCTCGAAATCGGGTTTTCTTAGGGCCCGAGTAACTCCCTTTTTAAAGCATGTAATGGCCCGCTGTTTCCCCCTTCTATCCTCCTTTACTTTCAAATTTCAAAAACCACTCATCAACACAAATCGACCGTTGAACTCACACACTTGCTTTTGACTCCTTGCAAATGTTTATTCTTTGGTACTATACTACTACAATTCGTTCTACCATGAATTTTACCATCAAAATCTCTCTCAAAAATCACTACTAACTAATTCAATCACTAATTTCAATTACACCCCACTTCATTTTAATCAATTTCATTTCTGGGTTTTTTTTTTTTTGAACTTCATTTTTTCTTCATTTGAAGTTTTTTGAGTTCAATTAAAGCTAGCTAATGTACGCTAGAAGCCATGGTTGGCAACGTCCTCTTCACCCATTACAGGTATTATATCAAAATTTACTTTTTCTTTCTTTTTTTTTTTTTTGTAATTTTTTGTTGAATATTTTTACAGATGGTGGGAATGGCAGTATTCAGTATCTTGGTTACTTGTTTCTTCTGCTTCTTAGGCCCTTTTCTCGGCAATCGAATCGCCGAAATTGTACTCATGTCAACCTTTGGTTCAGTGGTAATTTAATTAAACTTTCTAATTTTTTTTTGACATATAATTTAGTTTAGTTCAATTCAGTTTAGTTCAATTATTCCGTTTGATTTTCAGGCGGTAGCGGTAACCATAGTGTTTATCCGATGCACGGGGACCGATCCGTCTTCGAAAACGAGGCAAAATCAAAAGAAGAAGAAAATGAGGAGTAATAATAGTTTAAGTAAAGCAAAGGCTATTACAAAGTTGAATTATGGGTTTATATTGAAGCATGTGATTAAGAGAGGGTTTAGAAGGTTGGAAAGAAAAATACTTAAGAATTTTATTAGGAGGAAGTATTTATTAGACCCTAGAATTACAAATGATAATGTTAATTTGGACCCTTTGCTTCCTTTTCCTTTACCTCTTGTGAGTAAAGAAGATGATGGTTGTTCGGTTTCGACGGATTTTGATAAGGAGGAAGAGGAGTTTTCTTTTTGTTCATTGTGTAATTTTCATGTTAAGAAGCATAGTAAGCATTGCAGGAGTTGTAACCGTTGCGTCGAAGGGTTTGATCATCATTGTAGGGTAAGCAATTAAGCTCCTATGTAGTGGTTCTTGTATGTGAAATGTGATATGATTGTCTTGGTTTTTATTCGATATGATTGAATGTGTGTGTTCGAATATTTCGATTGTATGTTGAATTGTATTAATGTATTGAAAAGAAATTGTGAATATATTGGGGATTTTGAAGTGAGCATTATATTTTTGTATAAGTGACTGGTTATTGTCAACGTACAATATTAGGTGTAGTGTGAAAGTCTCACCAGTATAGAATGTTAAAGTGAGCATAATAATATAGTACAAATGAATGTTATATATGATCACTTAATGTTTCTTGTCAACTTTGTTTTCAATGTACATGTGTATACTGAGAACAAAGTCACACTAGTATCGAACTTGAAAATGAACTGGATAATGCTACTATACTAGGGAATGTGGTGTGTAATCACATATGATTCTTATTTATTAACTTTGTTTTCAGTGTGTTAGTGCGAATGAATGTGATTTGATGTGTAATCAGAGTTGTTTAAAATAGTAGTCTTACGATTTGTTCATAGACTACATCAACCTAGCAGCTGTCACTATTGGTATGTTATGATGTTGAAGCTTTAATTCTATGTTATTCTCCTGGTCCTTGCAGTGGCTTAACAATTGTGTGGGGAAAAGGAATTACACTACATTCATTCTTCTTATGATATTTGTTTTGCTGATGGTGAGTTGTTTTTTTAAGTCCTTCGCGATAAGTGCTCTTCAATGTTGTTCCCATCAATGATTTTCATATTTCATAATACAAAACAAGTAGTAGTTATTAATGAAAGAAGAAAAACGATATTGCATTGATTATTGAATCATGTCTGATGATTGCAGCTAATGATTGAAGGAGGAACAGCTATTGCCATATTTGTTCGCTGCTTTGCTGATAAGAAAAACATGGAACAGGAATTAGCAAGGAAATTTCATGCCAAGTTTCCTAGATGGCTTCTAGCTACAATTTCTGTAAGCTTCATATAATTTTCCTCTATAACCTAGCATTTTTATTTTATGCCATCTTGCTCATTGCTTTTTGTTGACACAATCTTGTAGGTTGTGCTTGTTTTGTTGACAGCCTATGGCTCTGCAGCACTTGGACAACTGTTTTTCTTTCATGTAGTCCTCATTCGTAAGGTACTTCTTATGGCTACTTTGAGTGATTGATACTGATGTATAATTCTCTAATCTCTTTTTATAGTCATTTTGTTTAAGATTACAATTCTTGTACAAGGAGCTATCAATGAACTGCACTGTATAATTAATGCAATGTCAAGTGCTACAACGGATGTATCTGTTTGTTGCTTGGCAATTCTACTCTGAGATTTAATCTGCTGTCAAAAGTGTGTCACACATGGTTCATGCATTCTATTTTAGCTTATGGCTTAAAGTACTATAGCTTTCATCTATTGTGTGCCACATTTCCTGTTTAGTTTGCAGCCCCTGCACCACTTGTTTATTTCGTTATTTATACCGAGATTAAATATACAATATAGCCTGTTTGAAATTCTGAACTTGTTTATGTTGATGGTGCAGGGAATGAGAACATATGATTACATAATGGCCATGAGAGAGCAGAATCGATTTACTGCATTGGATCCTTTGAATGATTCAGATTTCTCGTCAGATGATAGCAGTGAACCTCCTTCACCAAAAAAGCCAACTCTCATGTCTCAGATTATGTGTAAAGGACAACGAAAGAATCTGGTAAATCATTTGTTAAACTGTTTCTGTATTTAGAGCAATATCAGTTGCTTTTCTTGACTTACTGATCTCATACTACTGTATCTTCAGAGCCCAGGACCAATATCTGTGAAAATTGACCCAGATTCTGGCACCTCCATGTCGAACCAGAACCAACACTTTCGTGCTAGCCTTGATCCGTGGAAGTTGATAGAAATGAGTAAAGAAAAAGCTTTGAAAGCAGCAGAAATGGCTAAAGAGAAACAAAAGGTTGAGCATGATTTAGTTAACCCTCTTCCTTTCGAGAAGAAAAATGGGCCATTGGTAAAGCATGAACGAGATATGAACAACACAGGATTGCTAATGTCACCTATTATTCCAAAAGAAAGCAGCTTCCAGGCTCACCAGGGCGATTCTCAAGCCCAAGAAGACGATTCTCTGGCTCACCAGCTACTGTCTCCACTACAACAGTAGTGTCAAATCAAGCATACAAAAGTAATTTTGACCTGAAATTAACAGGGGTGTCAAGGGAGCTGGAAGGTTATATAGCAAAGCAGGTTTTGTCTTCGATTTTAAAAGATGGGGCTGAAGCATCCCCTAGACAGTAACTGTATGTGAATCTGTGATACTCATATTCTCAGTCTCTGAGAAATTTCATTCATGACTATAGAAATGATGATTTGTTTATTAATGTAATCTATACCATGTTTATCTAGACCTTTTTGTCTCTAAACACTCATTGCTTTCTTAGCATACAAATAGGGAATGGAAAATTTTATGAAAGTAATACATTTCTTCTTAAGGAGTAGTCAGTCTGCATCTTTACTGGCAGATCTAAATTAATGCTTGATTTGTGGAAGACTGCCTTCCCCTTTGGATCTAAGACTACATCAAAATAATTATTTAAGTGCTTGGAGAAAAGCTCGCATTATTTGAATCAGTAAATCTCCTTAACTGTTAGATGAAGTGGTAGCAATCTGAGTAATGCTTTGGAAGAATCGTATCCCTGAGTGGTTCACATGCTAATGGAGAAACCAAGCCAGTATAACCGTGCACATAAGAACAATCCCATGGACGTGTTGAGTTCAGTGTTACATTATATAGGCATATGTCGAGAAAATCATCCCCTTTGTAGCCGTGCAGCAGTCCAGCATCTCCAACTTGGTCTCCCACGACATTTTTGATTGTTATCTTTTCTACAGAAGGTAAGGCTTTCGGGTTAAAGTGGTCATCAGGATGTTCACCAAAACTAATATTAAACCATATAGCCACTGATACATTTCTCGTGAACACATTTGTTATGTAGACATTTCTAACATATCCACCTCGTCCTGGAGTAGTTCTTATTGCAATAGCTGATCCTGTTGGTGAATTAAAAACCTTGAGGTCTTCTACATATACTTCTGACACTCCTCCGGACATTTCACTTCCCATCACTACTCCAGAGCTTTGAGTATTTCCAGTCAGTCTATAGATATGAATGTTTGTACTTGGACGGGCAAAAGAGATGCCGTATTCATCCCACCCACTTTTGATTGCAACTAGATCATCACCATTGCTAATGTAACAATCTTCGATGCAAACATCATTTGAAGAATCTGGACAAACAACATTGTCACACAGTTGATTACTTGGAAAATCTGAGATATCCGAAAGTGACCTCTGACAGTAGGATTGTCCAACATATTTTAGATTACGACATAATTTCTTACCTGGATCTATCCCATCTGTATTAGGAGAAGTATATGGTGCAATAATGGTAAGATTTTTGACCACCACCTTGCTGTAAGTATCAAATTAACGTCAAGAGGCCGAGAGAAAGTGAACAGTGGAGAGAACATACAGTGATGGCAATTAAGATACACAAATCAGAATATATACCTACAATATACAGGGTGAATATTCCAAAAGGGTGAATTTAGAAATGTCATGTCTGAGATAAGTAATTCAGTTGAGCTAATAAACTCTATCAAGTGAGGCCGAGTGTAGTTAAGAGTTTTGTTGCGAAACCAGTCCCACCAAACGTTGCCCTGACCGTTGATTGTAGCATTGTCACCTGTAGAATGTAGACATAACACCAGTGAAGGATTGCTGAAGCTAACTAGGCCAAACAAAAGTTGAGAAGAGAAAACCAATGCACAAAAGCTTTTAGTTCAATGCAGGAATCACAAACCAGTTATTATCACATCCGTCAAGTTATATCCATAAATAAGACTCTGATGTCTCCTACCAGGCAATTCCCTGCCTCGCCCATATGATGGTAAAGGATCTATGACAGGCCAATCCTCTGAGTTCTGATAAACAAACATATCATTGTAATCGTAGGTAAGGTGTGACAGTCAGGAGTAATATATAAATGTGTTCTGATACACATAACACTACTAATGTCTTTTAGTACTATTAGCAAACTTGCTTTGTTATAGGCCAAATTTGACAGGAGATCATTTTTTAAAGCCGTATCAGAATTCCACACTATCGTTTTCAAAGATTGTTATCTCTAAGACTCCAACTTAGCAATGCAGTCTCTTTTTGTAATTCCAAATTTCGCAAAATTTCAATTTTAACTTAACACAATAACTAGGATATGAACTACTAGCTATCAAATTAAATGGAATACTTGCCACTTTTAATTGCTACAATACAAATGAAACACTTCCTACTTAAGTAAATGTGGACTCTCTTGTGTCATTTATTATCTCAATACTTAATCAAAAAGTAGAGAGTTCATACCATAGATGCTAGCAAGACAGCATCTTTGTGAAACGACAGCGTTAAATGACTAATAAGGCCGAAACTTCCTGTTAACCACTGTCCAGGTGGGAAGTACAGCAAACCTCCACCCTTATCAGCACCAGCAATAGCTATATGTTGTATGGCATTTTTTATGGCTTTGGTGTTGAGTGTAAGGCCATCACCAACCGCCCCAAATTCAGTAACAGAAATCTTGTAGCCACGAGGCTGAGAATGAGGCTTCATATAAGCACAGCTTTTTCTATTTATGATTCTGCTCGCTGCAACTCCTCCAGACATTGCTAGTACCCCAAACAAGATCATCACCTGCTACATTGATACAGTCGACTTAAGATCAGTATTATTAAACTTTAGTGTACTATTACTAGCATAGTAGCATTTGTTTCATTATATCGAATATAGCGAGAGCCTAGTACATTGGATACAACAAGTGTACAACGATTCGAAAGATGATTAGTAAGTAACTGTATTTCAATACTGATGTCTAATGAAATTAAAGAAAATGACTTACAGCAATGTTATTAGGAAATGTTGACATTTTCTGCTTCATGTTAGACATTTCAAATGGTGAACAACTAAACAGTAGAAGGCTAGAAGCTAGTTTAGTAGTGTGTAGTTTAAAATCAAAGATTTGGAAAAATAAAAAAGAGAAAAAAAAAATCAGACAGTGATATAGTAGAGGCAAAGGTTGGAACTTGAAAGAAGGAACAATAATGAATTAATGATTTGATTGGGGTCATGGAATGGATATAAATGAGTGGAACATTGAGTTGTCCAATAAAGTTTCTTTTCCTTTTTTATTTGTTACTTATATTAGGTAAAAACTTCCACTTTTCTTTCTTCTTTTGCCACTTTGTAAATGGTAGCATGTACAAAGTAGGAATGTTTTGCTACATAGTGTATGTATAGTCATGAGGATTTAATAATTTTAAGTACCACATGACTCGGGTATTCACAGACCAATCTTTTCCGGTCTTTATTATGCTTATTTTTCCAATAATTTGAAGTTGAGTGAGTGGCCAATTTTAAAAATTATAAATTGGTTATATTACAATAGTATTAAAACCTAGCCAAAATTGATGGAAAAAATCTCAACTTTCACTCATCTACTCAAAATAATCCATACTTTGCTAAATCCCATTATAATCCAATGTTGGACAAAAAATTCCTTTTATGGACCTCTTGTAATTTTAACCTGTTACAGCAGGTTTTTGCAGGTATGTGTAGGTTAAATCTATCTAATTAGCCTCTAATCCCTCTATATTCTTTAACTCACCCCCATTATTTAACACATCAGATTAATTAAAAAATTAAAAATCAACCACCCCTCTTGGCAGTCACCACCAGCCAACCACCTTTGGCAGCCATAAGCCCCAACACCTAGACACCCCACCACCCTATTCTCCACCTGTCGTCTTGTCCCGTGCCCCTTCTCGTCCCCCATAAGCCAAAACCCTCTCCCTTCCCCCTCAACCACCCACTCCCTCAGCGACAATCAAACCCAATTAGGGTTTCTCCATTCATCGAATAAAGCAATTGCTTCAACTGAGTATTTCCCCCCTTGAGTTTCGGGATGGTGGAATATTGGGATTATGGGTATTGAGTTCGGGTTTAGGTTTGAGGTTCATGCGTGGGCGCGTGGCAATGGAGTTTCGATTTGGGATCTTTGGGTTTTTGATGGTGGTCTCTGGGTGGGTTATGGTTGTGGTTTTGGGTTGTGGCCTTGTGGGTGGTGATAATGATGACGGTGATGGTGGTGAGAAGAAGAGGAAGATGGATGGTGATGTTTATGTGGTCATTTTGGTTAATGGTAGTGGTGATGATGGTGGTGATGAGAAGAAGGAAGAGGAAAGGGTGATGGTGATAGACTGATGGTGATGATGATGGGTAGAGCTGCAGATGAAAGAAGGTGAGGGATAATGATGATAATGACGATAAAGGGATGATAAAGATGAATCATAACTTGTTAAGCAGGTTACAAGTCATTTGGTCCATATAGGGAATTTTTTATCCAACATCGGATTATAATGAGATTTAGCAAAGTATGGATTATTTTGAGCAGATGGGTGAAAGTTGGGATTTTTCCCATCAATTTTGGCTAAAATCTAATGTAACAATATTGAATCCATATATATATGAATATTAATATCTTTAATTGTAGATTAGTAAAAGATAAAATAATTCCAATGACCTCACCTTTGGACTTATCTTTGCTTGAACTTAAAATGATCTCATCCGTACATATTATGATATTATCTTTGATCTTTATTATGGAATCAATTCAAAATATAAGGAGAATTGGTTGTTTTTTAATTTTCATAAATTTTATTAAAATAGAACAATTATAGGACAACACGTCAACATGTATTATTAGTTACTCATGAATTCTGAATTCAGAATAAAGGCCAGAGTAAAAAGAAAGCATAAAAAGAGTATCCCATATTTTCAAACTTAGGGGGCCGTTTGGTTGGCAAAGGGGAATGTGAATGTGGAGGAATGGAATGATAATGTGTTAGATTTAGGTAGTTGTTTGTTTTGTAAAAGAAAAGGAATAGAGGACCACCACACAACCACCACCAACCGACCACACCACCACCCAAAATGTTACCCACCTCCCCTCCCTACCCCTCGTTGGTGTCGACTCTTCACCCTCATCCCCTCGCTCCCGCCGCCAACCCCACTGCCACCCCAAAACCCTAATTACACACTAAACCCTCACCAAACCCGAAACAACCACATCCACCCCAAAACCACCTCATTGTTGCTCGCTCTCCCTCTCCGGCAGTCCTACCACCTTCGCTGGCCCTCCTATTAACCACCCTCCTCAAAACCCTAAAATTAGGAGGGCCGACGAAGGTGGTAGGACTGCCGAAGAGGGAGGGCAAGCAATAATGAGGTGGTTTTGGGGGTGGATGTGGTGGTTTCGGGTGTAGTGAGGGTTTAGTGTGTAATTAGGGTTTTGGGGTGGCGGCGGGGTTGGCGGCGGCAACGAGGGGTGGGGGTGAGGAGTCGACGCCGACGAGGGGTGGGGTGGGGTCGCGATGCTAGTGAGGGGTGGGGATGGAAGGTGCCAAGGCGGTTATGTGGTGGATGGGTGGGGATAGGGTGGTTGTGTGTGAAGTTAGGAAAAACAATGGGAAAGTGGAGGGGGGGGGGAGGTTTTGAAAGTGGAAGAGTTTGGGGGAATAGGTAGGGGAAAAAACACCAATCAAACCACATTAATGGGAATGAATGATGTTGATTCCCAATTCCCATTGATTATTCCCTCAAACCAAACCGCCTCTTAAACATATTAGTGAGTTGAAAGAGTGGGTAAATAAAGAGAGAGAGTGATATAGGGATAAACAATCAGGAGAGTGCAAGTCTCGTGCAAATTACGACAGAAAACTAAAAAGTCAGATGCCTGAAATTTGGTCTTTTTCTTTAGGCAGTAATAGGTAGGGGAAAAAACACCAATCAAACCACATTAATGGGAATGAATGATGTTGATTCCCAATTCCCATTGATTATTCCCTCAAACCAAACCGCCTCTTAAACATATTAGTGAGTTGAAAGAGTGGGTAAATAAAGAGAGAGAGTGATATAGGGATAAACAATCAGGAGAGTGCAAGTCTCGTGCAAATTACGACAGAAAACTAAAAAGTCAGATGCCTGAAATTTGGTCTTTTTCTTTAGGCAGTAATAGGTAGGGGAAAAAACACCAATCAAACCACATTAATGGGAATGAATGATGTTGATTCCCAATTCCCATTGATTATTCCCTCAAACCAAACCGCCTCTTAAACATATTAGTGAGTTGAAAGAGTGGGTAAATAAAGAGAGAGAGTGATATAGGGATAAACAATCAGGAGAGTGCAAGTCTCGTGCAAATTACGACAGAAAACTAAAAAGTCAGATGCCTGAAATTTGGTCTTTTTCTTTAGGCAGTAATAGGTAGGGGAAAAAACACCAATCAAACCACATTAATGGGAATGAATGATGTTGATTCCCAATTCCCATTGATTATTCCCTCAAACCAAACCGCCTCTTAAACATACTAGTGAGATGAAAGAGTAGGTAAGTAAAGAGAGAGTGATATAGGGATAAACAATCAGGAAAGTGCAAGTCTCGTTCAAATTACGACAGAAAACTAAAAAGTCAGGTGGCTGAAATTTGGACTTTTTCTTTAGGTAGTAAGGTATTATTTTTAAAAATTTTGTGCCAATAAATTCTTATTAAAAAAAAAAAATCAATACCAAATGTCTTTATTCATAAATTCCGACATAAAATAGAGGAAGAGTGTCTAGTTTCTCAAATTAAGATACAAATCTTATATTGCAAGTGATATTTTAATAAACAAAATTTAAAAAATAATCTAAAAAACATCTCATCTTCTTTATATTTACATCAATTGCCATTTGAGATAGTTCATATATTTTTTTACCTTTGGTACCTCTGGCGGGAAAAATAAAATAAAATAGAATAACCCCAAATTCAAATTAAACTCATACAAAATACGAAGTTACGAACATCTTCACTCAACTCATCAAACCATTTTTCCCAATTTCATTCTACTTTCAGCTAAATTCATTATTCTCCTTTTNTTTTTTTTTTTTTTTTTTTTTTTTTTTTTTTTTTGCGAGAGAAAAATTCTTGATTATTCTCTCAATTACTTCCGCAATCTTCTTCGCGCGAAATATTTCATGCGTTTGTTCGTTTTTCAGAATTTTGATCAAGGTAATTCCATTAATCTTTTATCATTTTGTTGTTTGTTTCATAATTTTGAATTTGTTTTTTTTTTATTTAATTTATCAAAATGTCGCAAATTTAGGTTTTATTTGAGATTATTTTACTTTGATTTTTTAAAATTGAAATTACTCTGATTTTAGTTGATTTTACATAATCATGTTACGAATTTTACTTAAGATGTTGTTCGAATTTTGATTTGAGTTGTGATTTGTAGTTGCGTTAAGAATTTGATTAGTTTGTGATTAGGTTTTTGAAGTGTTATTTGTGATTTATTCGTAAGTAATTTGGTTTTTGATTTGAGGTAAGAATTAGGGATTTTAAATGATTTGTTCGTAAGTAATGTGGTTTTTAATTTGAGGTAAGAATTAGGGATTTGGAATTTGTTCAAAGGAGAGTGATTTGTGTTTTGCAGGTTAGGGTGAAAATGAGTTTTCTAAGTTCTCAATGCAATTATCAACATGGAGGTCAGTCTCAAAAGATGTCGATTGGGATAGTTGTTGACTCAGTAGCTAGACCTCGGTATGGAACTAAGAAGGAGGGTGATGTTTCGGGTTTGCGTGCCGAGAAGGAAGTATCGAATGTGGCGGATGTGATGGGAAATGTTGGTGATAATAGAGGAGTAAAGGCGTCGAGTAATGTGGCTGTTTGTGATAATGATGTTCAGGAGGGTTCTGTGAGGGTTGGAAATGGGTCTGTTGGTGTGAAGATGTCAGGGAAAGACAATGATCATGTCGAAAATCAAGGAAGTAGATCAGCTTTGGGTAGTTTACAGGGAAGGAAGGTGATGCATACATTGCAGTCGTTTGCGAATGGAGCGTGGTCAGAACCTGGTGTTGGTAAGAAGACGACTGGTGAGAGAGCTTCTGGGAAGGAAAACAAGAGGCCATTTAAAAATCATGATTCTGAGAATTTTCCGAGTGTACCTAAACAACGAGTGAGCTTGCCTAGAAAAAGTGGATTACAAGAACAGCCAGATGAGATGGAAAATAGTAACAAGGAAGCTCTGAGGATGAAGCTGCGTGCATTACTGGGAACTGCTCCTATTAATAATGATGTTGATGATTCAAGAACCTCTGAAGTCTTATTCGGAAATGTTTCTTCTGGTAATAAGAAAACTGGTGATTCAAGAGCCCCTAAAGTAAATGCTAATGAGGTGGATGGAACTGGTAGTAAGAAAGCTGGCGACTCAAAAACCCCTGAAGTGAATGCTAGTGAGGCGATCAAGGAGAAAACTGTTAAAGTTGATTCCCATTTCAAGCCTTGGCCTAATTCTGATACCATTGAAACTGATTCTGAAGCTGGGGATGAGACAATCAAGAGACCAGTGACTCGTTCTCTTACCAAAAGGAAGGCTCCTGCTAGGAAGCCAAGGAGTTTGAAGCCCAAAACGTTAGAAAGTGTTAAGAAGGAATATCAAGGCAGTGATATTTTCTCTTTTGCTGACAAATCACCTCTACAACAACCTCGTTCAGTAAATCGTGGTTATTTAAAAGTTGAGAAAACTGAGCGTGCCAAAAGGAGTTGCGTAATCAAGTCTGGGGGCTTGTCATGCCCTGTGAAAGGATTGAAAGGCATCCAGTCTAAGACACAAAACAATCTTAAGGCACCAGCCTTTGAAAAAATGCCATTTGGCAGTGGAGCGAAATCTGCAAAATACGATTCTGTTGATATGAACAAACCTGAGGCAGCAGCGCAGACCAGAAATCCCCATCACTCTCCTATAGCCAAAGAAAAAAGTCAGCAGCTCGATGCTAAGAATCCAGCCCCACAGGAAAAGTCCGATTCTCGTAAACCTTCAAGTGGCCACTCCCCATTGCCCCATGATGATTTGAATAATATATGGTCTAAATGGACAAAAGATGTTCCCAATTCTCCTGTGGAATCCTGTCAGCTAACCAAAGATAAAGGGAAGTGTGTTCATGAATCTGGACAATCCGAGAGTGAGATGCATCCTAAAGCTAAATGGACCAAAGATGTTCCCAATTCTCCTGTGGACTGTTGTCAACTAACCCGAGATAAAGGGGAGAATGTTCATGAGTATGCACAATCTGAGAGCGAGATGCATCCTAAAACTAAATGTTCATCTAAAAGCAGTACGGCTTCAGAGAAGGATAATTGTGAATATTTTGTGAGGGCATTAATGCAACTTTTTTTAAAAGTTTTTTCATTATTTGATCAATGCTTTCATGCATATATATTATACTTTTCGTGATGAGCTCTTTTCTGCTACATTCTCAGGAAGACGCGGATAAACCTGAAGACACATGTTCTAGTACTTCGGACTCATCTGCAGAAGAAAAGGATGCTGGAAATGAGCAATTTACCCCTTTGAGAGGAAAGTTCGATAGCCCTCAGGAGGTTTCATCTTCTAAGAAAGGTTGTTCTTATGCATTCTTTTGTCCTTACACTTGTATATTCAATCAATAATCCACTCCAGAACGTAAGAAAAAAATATCTTCTGTTCTAATCTTTTAGGTTGTCGGAAATATGAATGTTTGCTGGATTGATTGGATCTTCACTGAAGTTTTTTGTGCAAAGTGTTTGTGAACTTTATCGAACTATTTAAAAAAGGGTTCAATAATTATTGTTGGCTTAATGGAAAGTGATGCTTTGCTTCTGTTATATTTCTTTTGAAGTAAATTTGCTTCTATTAAATTTGATATCACGCATCATATGATGACATACCATCTTATTGAGTGGGTTTCACTTCAATAATCCCATGCAAAATTTTCATAATTACTTGAGAAGTTTCCAAAGCATGTTTTTATTTGCATAAATACATATTCATTATTGTTTTGAGGAACAGTATCATGTCTGAATGTTGTATACTTGGGTACTTGTTGCCAGACAAAAGATCCATATTGGAAATCGTTGCTTCAGATACAATTCTGTTAGGCTTTATAAGTGGTTCATTTCCAGATATATACATTTTTAAGTTAGTTTGTCTTAACAGTGGTTTTCAGAAGTTTGCGATTGACTTCTGTTTGGTTGTGCTGAAAGTAAGGAAATTATCATCAAGCTTAGTTGGTGATATGACTAGTATCTACAAATGGTAGATTATTGGGACATCCAACATAAGATGTCACACTCACACCATGACTTTACTCCATAAAGCCGATAAAGGCTTTTATGAGAGAGCCTTGATTTACTTATCATTTAAATTGTAATTGCTTGCCACACGTTTTACGTACTGTAAAATGTCTTTATGTGCTTTTTTCATGTCTTTACTCTAATATTATTCATGAAGAAATGAACATTTCTTATCCAGAAGTAGAAGATTTTCACACATCTCCAGAGAACAGGGTTGCTAAGAAACCTAGGCTCTTCCAAAGTAAACAAGATTGCAGCCATGATGTTGACTTTAGTGATTTCAGTCCAACCTTGCCTACTCCAAAAGGTACATCTCGGTAATATTCACCATTCTTCTGTTTGTTTAGGTCTTTTAATTCAAGAGGGATTGATCTTTTGGTATTGGTTTTGTTTATGCATGGATTTCAGCAAGTGCGGATGCTGATGACGCATTAACAGATTGCTTTGATGAATGTACAGAGGATGGACTGACAAGGTTCTACTCATCTAATTTAACCAAAATAAATGATATTTGCTGTGAAATACGCAACCATTTTCATTCTGCTCTGCAAACACCTAATGATACTATTTTTTGTTGATGGTATTGCAGAGTGGTTTCTCTATTAGGAATGGCTTTAGAAAAGGTTAAAAATAAGATGATGCAAGTGACAAACAGAAGATGCTCAGAAATACTGGTGTCTGCTGCCGAAGAAATTCAGTCACAGCTGCAGAATGTTGAGTCTCAGATTCAGAAAGATTTGTGAGTGCTCTCAACCTGTGGCCTTTATCATCACACAATTTTCTTCTCCTTAATATGATATCCTTTTGTGTTTCAGAGGCAAACTAACAAACCTCAAGACATCTAAAAGAAAGCATGTGGAAGCAAGGCTTCAAGGTGATGTTTTGTTTGATGAGATGTCAATTAGTTCGTGAAAGTTGCCATGTTATTAGATTTTATTTTATGAATTGCAAATTAGTTCCTTGCTTCTCTTTTTCGATGCTTAGCCTCTTTAGGTGATTATAATTTTGGAAATATACATGAATCATTAATACAGCATATGTAATTTCAAATCACGAAAAAATTTGTGAAGTGGATATAAATTGGAGCTTAGATAACTATCAGTCTGCAACTAAGTTCTGATCTGTTGATTATGCTATAAAATTGACACATGTCTTGGTATAAACGTGCTGACTGTGCTTCAACATTAAGGTCTTTTGTTTTGTCAGAAGCAGTTTCTTATTTCAATGCTCTAATGTGTAGTTGGTTAATCAGAAACAAACTCCCTTCATTTTCTAGATACTCTTGTTTTTTCTGTTTAAATTTACATTTTACCATTAGTTTTTTCTGAAATTTGCAATAATTAATTTACAAAAAGAAATAAAACAACACAACACCACTTTGAAAGTATCCCTGAGCAAAAATTATGACGCTGTGATGTAGTTTATCTATGCCTTTGCTAAATTTTTCATGATCAGACTGCTTAAAAAGAACTGTCTCTAAGACTCTAATTCCAAAACCTTTTCAAGAAATTGGTCTCCTCAGCTTCCTATGTTGTTTCAGAGATAGACACCCCACTATAAACAATGGCCAAATATAGCTGGATAAGTTTAGACATCCCAGACTCCCAGATGATGTTGTTGGCATTTTCTAATATGGGGTTAAGTAGTTTACTAGTTTTGTCTATCTTGCAAGCTTCCTATGTCTGACTAGTGGTTTATAATGCAGAACAACAAGAACACTTGAAGAATATACATGAAAAGTTCAAGGAAGAGGTATGCAAATACCTTCAAGAGTGCAAAGGAGCAATGGAAGGGCTGGAAGCACAGCATATTGAGCTACAGGGAGCTATAGAGAAGCAAAGTATGACACTTCTTCTGTTTTTTACTACTACCTCCGTTAAATTTTAGTTGCAACACTTAGTTTTGCACGAAGTCCTAGACAAAATTTCCTAATGACAAAATTAGAAAAGTAAGGGTAGTAATTAGGAGAGAATAGAATAGAAAATCAACACCACAACCATAACTGACAACACCACAACAATCAACACTACAACCATTGACACGCCACCACAAACACTGAAACCAAATCACTGACACGCCACCACATCCACCGAAACCACCAAACCAAAACCACTTCCACTGAAACCACCTCACCAAAACTACCAAAACCATCGAAACCACCTTACCAAAACTACCATAACTACCGAAACCACCGAAAACCACGCCACAACCACCGTAAACAACACCAAAACCACCGAAAACCACACCAAAACCAACGCTAAGAGGATCTAAAAGCCACAAACCTATATTCAATCTCGACTAGNGATTATGCTATAAAATTGACACATGTCTTGGTATAAACGTGCTGACTGTGCTTCAACATTAAGGTCTTTTGTTTTGTCAGAAGCAGTTTCTTATTTCAATGCTCTAATGTGTAGTTGGTTAATCAGAAACAAACTCCCTTCATTTTCTAGATACTCTTGTTTTTTCTGTTTAAATTTACATTTTACCATTAGTTTTTTCTGAAATTTGCAATAATTAATTTACAAAAAGAAATAAAACAACACAACACCACTTTGAAAGTATCCCTGAGCAAAAATTATGACGCTGTGATGTAGTTTATCTATGCCTTTGCTAAATTTTTCATGATCAGACTGCTTAAAAAGAACTGTCTCTAAGACTCTAATTCCAAAACCTTTTCAAGAAATTGGTCTCCTCAGCTTCCTATGTTGTTTCAGAGATAGACACCCCACTATAAACAATGGCCAAATATAGCTGGATAAGTTTAGACATCCCAGACTCCCAGATGATGTTGTTGGCATTTTCTAATATGGGGTTAAGTAGTTTACTAGTTTTGTCTATCTTGCAAGCTTCCTATGTCTGACTAGTGGTTTATAATGCAGAACAACAAGAACACTTGAAGAATATACATGAAAAGTTCAAGGAAGAGGTATGCAAATACCTTCAAGAGTGCAAAGGAGCAATGGAAGGGCTGGAAGCACAGCATATTGAGCTACAGGGAGCTATAGAGAAGCAAAGTATGACACTTCTTCTGTTTTTTACTACTACCTCCGTTAAATTTTAGTTGCAACACTTAGTTTTGCACGAAGTCCTAGACAAAATTTCCTAATGACAAAATTAGAAAAGTAAGGGTAGTAATTAGGAGAGAATAGAATAGAAAATCAACACCACAACCATAACTGACAACACCACAACAATCAACACTACAACCATTGACACGCCACCACAAACACTGAAACCAAATCACTGACACGCCACCACATCCACCGAAACCACCAAACCAAAACCACTTCCACTGAAACCACCTCACCAAAACTACCAAAACCATCGAAACCACCTTACCAAAACTACCATAACTACCGAAACCACCGAAAACCACGCCACAACCACCGTAAACAACACCAAAACCACCGAAAACCACACCAAAACCAACGCTAAGAGGATCTAAAAGCCACAAACCTATATTCAATCTCGACTAGGGTGGTTCGATCTAAAACCAAAAACCGAAAAAGGAGGGTGTTAGAGTGGCTTTCGGAAATTGTTGGTGGTGTTTGAAGATTGTGGTGGTGGTTCGAAGGTATTATGGCGGTGGAGTGGGGTTTTGGGGTTGGAATAACGATTGGGGTTTTGGGGTTCGAAAGGGGTTTTGGGGTTGGAATAGCGATTGGGGTTTTGGGGTTCGAAAGGGGTAGTTTGTGGCTGGCTGTTTGGAAAGGGGTGGTGAATGGGGGTGGTTCGAAAGGTGAGTGGGGGTGAGCTAGTTTAAAAGGGGATAGTGGTGGTGGTGGTGGTGGTCGAAGACGAAGATGATGATGGTGGGTTTGAAGAAGACGAAGACATATGATGATAGAGGATTTGGAGGTGATGGTGGGTTTGGTGGGTGAAGAGAGAGAAACATAAGGGGTGGTGGAGGTTTCATTAGGTGGTTGGAGAGGAGAGAGAAAGAGAAAGAGTGGTGATGGTGGTGGTTTATTAGTATAGGATTATAAACTTAATTAGTTAATGATTTTATGTTTTAGAGTTAAACTTTGATTAGAATGTTTAAGTTGGGGGTGTTTTTGGAATTTCAAAGGAAAAAACTTACCAAAATAGGAAAAAAAACAAGTGCTGCAAACAATTGATAACATTCTAAAAAGGAAAGTGTTGCAAGTAATTGTTAACAGAGGTAGTTTTTTTTACGTCAACTTCCTCATTTCTTCTGTTTCTTACTATTTTTTTTTATGTCAACTTCCTTATTTTTTAGTAATCTTTTACTCAATCAGATTTGCTGTTAATTTAATGAACGGCTGCATGACATTTTTTTTACTCTCTATAATTCTGGTTGGATGTGTCCTTTTTCCCCCCTAGATAATCTACTGGTTCTCTTGTGTGTATGTTTTACACTCTTACACCACTTGAAAAAACTTACAACCTGAAAATTGGACTGTTTACCATGATTATGACAACACCACCTATTTCTGTATTATTTCATAGACGATGACTGGATGGTTTAGTTTAATGCTGTTTAATGCTGATATGCTAACCAGCCAGCCTTTATAGTTTATAGGCTTGTAAATAAACACGCAAACCTATTGGTCACAGTAATTAAGGCAATCAGTCCTCAAAGATCTGTCTATACTGTCCTGAAGCATATGCTACCTCAGACAGTCAGATTTCCTTCCAATACCCTCTAAACATCTGTACCTCTTTCCCACAAGGCCCACATAGAAAGTACGTGACCATTTGCACACATGCTGATTGCTATGAAGGCTTTTGCATGAGGGCATACCACCCACATAAGCTGAGGCACCTTGAACTATATATTACCTTTTCACTTAAGCTGCTGTATAGTACTAGAGACTTTGTTGAATGCATTCTAAAGCATTTTTTTCACTGCTTCTATCTTAGGACCATTGTTCATGTATAGTAAATAAGTTAGAAGCTGAGTTGTTAGTTATGTGCCAGCTCAGCAATTAGTTGGGTACACGTTTGTACTATTGTTTATTAATACAGATGTAAGAAGTTAGTTTGTATGGATTTTGATTTATCAAAATGTTTCAGTCAATTTCCTCTCCTTCCTTTCTACAATGTACCAAACTTACGATAAATAAATAAATAACAACTGAATTTCATTATATCTCATCCAAGGATTTATTTCATTTTATTCTTCTCACCTTCTGGATATGGCGTAATCAGCACCTAACTCTTATTTCAATTTGATTTGTGTATGTAATTTTTTGATACTGCAATATCAAATGATAAAATTTTAAATGCAAATACACCATTACACAACTGAAAACTGGCACTTAAGTCTTAATCAGGTTTTTTTGCACAGAGCAGATTGTCATGGATAAAAAATCCATGACATGAACAAATTTGCTTTGGAATTGTATTTGCTTCCTGCATTACATATGACATGACAATATTAAAGTGAGAGCTCTTATTGATATACTTGTATATATAATATGCTGAAATGCTTGTTCTGTTCAGAGGCATTACATAGGAAGCTTCTTTCGCAAACAGAAGCCACAGTGGAGACCCATCTCACTGATGCGCAAAAGCAGATGATGTCGGTCCGTAAGGTAAGTGTATATCACTCCATTAAAAAGAAAATCTAAGTCTATATGCTTTGGATATGATGTCCACAACTTAATAATGATCATATTAATGGTTTGATGATTTTTCTGAACTCTGTATCGTGAGCCTTAACCTTAACGTTGGGAGTTCTAGACCAGTGGGTTGAATTATCTGAGATTTGGAACCCCAACCTGTGATCTTTAAGTTGAGCTCTCAGCTGTTGGCCTTTTAGGGTCTTTTATTGTTTCCCTATTTTGTTCTTAAAAGCCTCTTAACATTAATAATTTATGTTTATTTAAATGCACTATTCAGCTGCATTGCCTTTATATCTGTTATGTTAAGAGTAGAAACTTTCAGTTGTGATAAATGAGGTTACTGTCTTGCTGCTGGCTCTAATTTAAGCTGTTGGCTCCTTCATGGGTTAGCTTTGCAAAGAAAGAATGCTTTTTCCTTTCTAACCTGAATCTGTACTGTTGTTTACTGCAGTTGGGAAAACAGAAGATGCAGCAATTAAAAGTTGTCATATCTCAATGTTTAAAGGATGGAATTTCTTGTTGACCTGTGAGCAGAGATACTCTGTATCAATGCTTTGATGCTCTCCTGCTGCTGGAGCCTCATGTGTCGTAGTGAAAATGCAATTGCATTATGGCCTTCTGTTGATTTTTTCGAATGTGGGCTCATCCATCAGTGGTTTTTTGCACGGAGATAATTCTTTAATTAGGGAAAGATTTAGTTTCAAATGCCAAGGCTATTAGTGTACTGCCAACTTCGAGCTTAAGCTAGGAAAAGAATACGGGGCATGTGTCCCACATTCTCTAATTTCTCAAGTGTTTATAGGTATCTATTTGAGTTCGTTGTTGTCCACACCTTACTTCAAAACTGAGCAACAAACAGCCAGAGCAAGGTCCTTAGCTAATGAAGTGCATTTGAGATGTATGTGTCAAGACTAATATATTGTCTTTGTTGTGGCTACTTATAGCGAAGTACATGTACAATACATAATTAATCTATCAACACAACAACTGAAGCTGTACCCTACGAGTGAGCTTTATATGGTTAACCTACATGGTGGTGCTCATATATCATGCATACTTCGGACATCGAGTTTACAGAAGCATCTGCCAAAAAAGAAAGTTTACAGAAACAAGGGCCATTAATATAGACAGGAAGGTGATTGGAGTTTGGAATCCAATGGCACTTAGAAGATGATTGACAAGGTTGGCCCTATGTATTCAATTAGCTTTGTCCTTGAGAGGATGTTAAAGCTAAGCTTTGTGGTCATTATCTATTACACCCAAAATTCTATTCCTTTTTACTGCACAAATTTGAAAATGAAGGTGTGTGCAACTTGGTAGGAAATAGTACAACGTGATTAGTAATGTAATTTGATGCCAATTTGCTAATACGTTGATTAAGAATCTCTTTAAAAAAGGCATGGACATGTCAACCTCATATAAGTAGTAGTAATTAAAATTAAGGGTGCTAAAGGCCTTCTAAAACAAGCATGCTTCAAGTGAAAGAATATGAGGAACTTATATTGAAGAAATGTCAATGGGATAGATGGATATATTCGTTTATAGGATAGAATTGAGTGGGAGCATAAAGAGACTATAATGGCATTTTCTTTTATTTATTTTGATGTGTTTATATGATAGCTTATTGATGGTATCTCATTAATTTACGATTTGTTTTTCGTCAAAAAAAAAAAATATTTTAAATCAATTATTAAACTTCTATCAATATAAATAGTCGAGAATTAGTGTTACATTTGAGATTTATTGATTAATGGATTTTAATATATGCTATGTTTAACGGTAACCTTTTTAAGATATGAGCTACACTATTAAACATTAGGATAATTTGTAAGTTGTTGAAAGAGAAGAACTTGATCTAAATTCCTCTTAAAAAGGGAAAATGATCAAGATGACACAATCATCATCATGTTCTAACTTTGAATAATGTCATATACAAAATATGATCGTTAGTCTACTTACACGTGATACAATTAGCACAACTACACAAACATCTTCTAAAGTCGTGACGCCTTTGTCATTTGCAATATAGTCGAGGTTTATTAATGTATTTTGAAATCAGTTTTTTTTATTAGGGTTGTGAATTTTCGATAAAATACATTAAACCATCAAATTTTTCATATGAAATAGAGACAAATATACTTAAACAAATTTCATCTTTGAGAAATGATTAGGGTTGTGAATTTTCGATGAAATACATTAAACCATCAAACTTTTTTCATATAAAATAGAGACAAATATACTTAAACAAACTTCGTCTTTGAGAAATGACTAAGATCACATGTTTACCAACAAATTCCAAAACAAAACAAAACCATAAATGATCATATAAACACTACACTACTCAATTATAACACACTAACACAAATTACACAACATACTAAACCGCATCATTTAAAGACCGTGACATGCTGACAAGACGCCACAACACAACGAATGCCATTTTTAATCCAACAGTATATTCCCAAAGCAAAAAAAGCATAGTTTTTAGACACGCTTTTCTCATTAGTGAGTTCCATTTCATTTCCTAGAAACATAAAGAATAACAACACCAATAAAAACACACCATAAAGTTGCCCTTACCATCAATCCACTCTTTACTTCCCCCTCATCTTCTTTAATTACCATTCTTTACTTATTCTCTTAGATCAACAAAACCCTTTTTTTTTTTTATTTTCTCCCTTATCTTTGATAACTTCAGTTAAATCTTCAAACTTTGGTTAAATTATATCAAAATTTAATCTTTAATTCACATGTAATTTCATCATCTTCTTCTTTTGATGATGTCAATACCAAGAGAACCAGAGCATGTGATGAAGTTAAGAGGAGGATCTGTACTTGGGAAAAAAACTATCTTAAAAAGTGACCATTTTCCTGGGTGTCATAATAAGCGACTTTCTCCTCATATTGATGGTGCTCCTAATTATCGTCAGGTATAATTAATTTTATTTTTATTTCTTAATTTGTTGTTGTTTTTAATTGTTTGATTTAGAAATTCTGAAGATTAAAGATTAGATTTAGTTTAATGTGGGTAATTTCTGGGTGTAATTGGGATTTTGATTCGTGGGTGTTTAGTAATTAAGAGTAATTAAGTGGGGTTTTTGATTGGTAGTGATATGGTGGTTATTGGGAGTGGTGGTGACTGGTGAGGAGAGTTTATTCGTTGTGAGTAGAGTTTTCGAGCTCGGAAATTCGAGGCGGAATGATGGTTTTACGGCCCGTTTGGTTGGTGGTAATAAATGGCGGTAATGAGGATGGATTTAGATTCTACTCCCTTTGGTTCACTTTGTTGGTTTCGCTTTGACTATTTTTTCTATCACTAAAAGTTTCCAAATGTAACCAATAGAGTGAACTGGAGGAAGTACTTTATGATGATGTTTGTGGGGTCCTTTCCTATATTTAGAATCTTGAAGTTCATTATTTTGAGGTGGAATGATGGTTTTAGGGCTCGTTTGGTTGGTGGTAATATATGGTGGTGATGAGGATGGATTTAGATGTTACTTCATGATGATGTTTGTGGGGTCATTTTTGTTGGTGGTGGAATGATGATTATACAGTCCCTTTGCTTGTTAGTAATTAATGGTGGTAATGAGGATGGATATTGATGTACTTCGTAAGGAAAGTCAATGTTTATGGTAATTCTGATACGCATCGCCTCTTAGGGATAATAACGATGCAAAATATGTTGAAAATCAGCTAATATTGTGGTTTTTCATTGAACATGTGTTTGAAGTGTATCTTGTCGATTCTCAATTATGCAATAGGATTCTTAGTTTCCATAATTAGAGTCCAAATTGTTAGTTGCGTTTTTTTTCTTTCTTTTCTTTAGTTGAGATTGTGACTTGATTTTTCATGCTCTACCCCGTGAATCACTATCTTCATGAAGTTTAAAAAACATTGGATAACTTCTAAAAGTGGGCATATTAATCAGCAAAAGCCTCATCTGTGGACAAATCCATCCTTTTCTAACAATATTCTCTGATATATCTCCACTTTTTAGGGAAGCAGTCTGTATACTATATAGCTAAAGATACTTAACGTGCTCATACATTTATGTTCAACTATGGTGAATTTCCCTTAAAATTGCTTCGTGGTGTAACTATAAATAGGCGGATTCTTTACACGTTCACGGGGTTGCTATCCCTACCATTGATGGAATCAGAAATGTTCTTAAGCACATTGGAGCACGAGAGGACAAAAAACGAACTCATTTATTGTGGATAAATCTTCGTGAAGAACCAGTAAGTTAATTCAGTTGATGTTGTAGTTTCACATATATTTTCAGTTATTATGTTTGTTTTACAATTTCCTGGTTCTTGACTCTTATATTGGGTGTTTAAAGATGTCCAAGTCCCTTGTTTTGTCAAAGACTACATTTATCTGGCAGTTTTACAATTCGCGGTTCCTCACTTAAGCTGAAATTGCTTTTGAATGCTCTCTATTCGAGGTCTTTTAAGTTTTTTAACCATCATGTTATACAGTTTTCTACAACTTAAATTGAAGCAGGGTGCTTATATAATTATACCACACTCATTCTGATGATTAGTTTTGGCTACAGTGAGAAATTATATTTTGTCTAAAGAAAATTCATGTGTTAGAGCTTGTAATTCTGATTTGTGCTAAAGCTATCTGTAAAGAATAGGCAAAACCAGTGAAATTAGTGGGATTAAGAAATGATTATTGAGTCTGCCACTCTACAATCTTTCTTGTTTGATTGTTTCTATTCTCTTTTGTCCTTTCATTGTTTTTTTTTTTTAACTTTTTTTGGGGCTGTTACTGTGGTTTATTCATATGATTAGATTTTGGGTGTTGGCTATTTTTGTTTTTCTGGGTTAAGACTTTTAAGAGGCGCGACCGCTAGCATTCTTGCATATGTGGTGATGCTTATTGTTTTGTAGCGAAGGTGTGACTATTCTAGGAGAGAGGATGCTCTAAAGCAGGTTCTAGGGGAAGGATATAGGGAAAATGGTAATTTTCTAAAGGTTTTCAGTGTTGATTATTAAGACATGAAGGATAAATTCAATGTAGAGGAAAATAAGAGGGGTTTTCTTTTGAAAACTTTTGAAAGGAAGGAATTATTATGTCGGCACTTATTGAAGACAATGCTCTATTAAGGACTAATATGGTTGTTCTAGAGACTTTGGCATCAAAAAGAATTAAAACTGTTAAGATAGGGCATGCTTTGTTGTTTTAAAAACCTTAGGATTAAACTGTGTATATATACTATTGATATACATGAGATTGCTGACCGTTGTTTTATAGAAAACTTTTTTTTGATTTGAACAAAAAGGAGTTATGAAGCCTAATTAACTAAAGCTTCATTTTGTCAATCAAGCTTCTTGAAATGTTAGATAATGGTAACAGTAAGTAAAATGCCCTATAGTTAGTGGATGTTGTGTCTACCTAGAGCTACTCAAGCAATTTTGTTTCCTTGTGTATGAAAGTTTTGGATATATGAGTCATTTATTCCTTTCTTCATTCAATCAAGTATTTGTGATTATAAAAAAGATCTTAGGTTGGTGTTCCTTTGACTTTGGAAGAGACTAGAAGTCTAGAATGAAACCATATATTTTACATTTTATGTTAGAGCCTTATTAACAAGTAAAGAAAAGGTGAAAGTCTTTTTCTGGAGGTAACTTATTGATTTTGTGTACTGTAAATCTGTAACAGTAACACTACTGTAAGGTGTGGGATCTATGTTAACAAGTTACATTTATTGAAAAGGACAAAGCTGGATATGTCGTGTCCAATTATCCATATGGTAGCTTCTCTAATGCATTTTAGGCCCTATTCTGCTGAGCCGAGCCGAACCGAAACATTATAAGAGTACGAGAGTTAGGGATAGCTTAGTTGGTTAGAGTTTTACTCTCAGTGCTAGGGAATCCCGGGTTCCATTCTCATCACTCGGCATTGAGCCGAACCTAAGTGTTGTTGTTATGTTTGTTTTAGGAGTGCTACATTTCTATTACTAAATTTCAATTTTTTTTAGTGCTTATGAGTTCTCTACTGGCCTACTTGTGGCTTTAATAAAATTCTTGATACCTTATCAACTCAAGTCCTTGCAAGTTTGGTGAGCTATTCTATTCCATAATAAATTAGCCTTGTTCTTGAAAATAAATTTTCTTAGCACGGCAGTTTTAATCAGATATAGTGGTATGCGTCTGAAAATATATAGAGTAACCATATTTTAGAATACGAAAAAAGAAAATTGACTAGTGTTCAGGCTTTAAGGGTTTGCTTTCCAGTTTTCCTGCAGTTGATCCATTTTTCAAATGCAAAAGCGTGTTTAGAATTAAAATTCTTTATCCTGTTCTAATAAATGTTTGTGTATGTTTTTGAAACAGGTGGTTTATATCAATGGTCGTCCTTTTGTTTTACGTGATGTTGAAAGGCCTTTCTCCAATCTTGAGTATACGGTATGGTTTTTCTGAATGAACTCCCACTAGGAAAGCAAAGCCCAAATGTATCAAAGAAAATGCTATTAGGTCCCTCACCATTTCTGATTCTTAAAATTTTTCTTATCAAATATTTTGGGTTGAGGCTTAGATGTAATTATGAATATGTAATATAGATGTTCTCATGTTTTACTTCCCAAAAAAGATTTATATGTTTGTTGCAAAGTCTTGTAGCAAGATGCTTCCTGTGCTGTTGTTGCAAAGTCTCCAATCTTCTCTTTATTATTGAGAACACACATTGTTGTGTAGCATTAGGTTTTTGCAGTTGTTACACACAAACATTACGGAGTATCATCAAGTCTTTTGTATTCTTTTTGATAATTTAACTCCTATTACTTAATAAGGGGGCATCACAGTAATTAGTAAAATTAAAATAAAAGGCTAGAAAAAGGTTGTTCAAATGCTCCCTAAGAAAGAAAAACTGTATAGCTGTCCTCTTCAGTATCCACAATAGCAACTAAATAAAATCCAATGTACGACTATATGTTCAAAATGACGAGATAGGTCAGAACGAAAAATAAGAGCAGTAGGAGAAATGAATAGAGCTCAGAGAAAGCTTATTATCAATAAATAACCGCTGGAGATATTCCACCAGATGTTACCGCTAGCCTTTTCTGTCATTTTCAACATGATTTTGGTAATAAATTACTACCTAATTCCAGTTTAGTATTTCCGTATTGGGCTGTAAATTGACGAAATTCAATGCAAATAAGTTGAGGCTTTTGCCCAAAATTGATTTACAAGGGCTAGCATAAGTTAGAATTTGACGTATAATGATCTTTTTTCATATTCCTACTTTCCGAGATCTTGAAAGTAGAGTCTCTTCAATTTCTAGTTATATTTTTCTACCGGTTTATTTCACCTAATAATCATAGCGAATTCAGAATGGTTTGTTAGATTCAGTCTGAAATGCGTATTTTTATTTACTAATTAATTTTTAACCACATCATAATGGATTGGTAAATATTGATTTGATTACTTAGAAAGCTTGGAAAAATGATCAAATTGAGCCAATCACCTTTTTTGACGGGTTTTTGAGGATTTTGGGAAAACTTTAGTTCAAACTTCAAAGTTATATATAAGAAAAGAAATGGCTAAGCATATTGTGGTTGTAACCTATGGTTGTTCTATGACCATATCAAGAAATTAGAGAGTGTTTTTGATGAGAAGAAGAGTGTGTAAGTGTCTGTGTGATTTGTCATAGATCTTCAAAGTTATATCAATCATTTCCTAATTACAATGAGGTAAGTTATGGATTTAAAGGTTTTCGGTTTCACTATTTTGTAACCTATGGATTTACGAGTAAAATCCGAGTTCAGTTAGAGTTGAAATCAATTGATTGTGATATTTTTTTAATAATGAAATCCAAACAAGGAGCTATTGAATGGGTTGATTTTAATTGCTGGATGGGCTGAGTAATGGCATCTGTATGTGTTGTGGTTTTTTTAGGTGCTAATCGTAGGGGAAGATTTTCTTTTGAAATTGTTGTGAGAAGTGCCTGAGGCTCATAATCGTTGGAGTTTGCTTTGGGTGGTGGAACGTATTACTCTTTTGGGAGTTTCTTTGTGAACTTGCTGAATATTTGGAGGAATTGGGTGCATTGGCATGTTCTTTGAGTGTAGTAGGTGACGAGAGTAAATCTGTTGAGACTTGAGAACAATCTTGTATTTAATGGAGAGGTTTGTTGTTGTTGTGTGTGTGGGGGGGGGGGGGGGATGAGAACTTACATGTCCCAAATTAGACAATCAAGGTATCAAACTATTCCATTGCTGCTAGGACTCACTGGCATACCCCC
>PYUH01000078.1:1219887-1319517 GCA_016808085.1 Suaeda aralocaspica
TGGGGGGGGGGGGGGGGGGGGGGGGGTATGCCAGTGAGTCCTAGCAGCAATGGAATAGTTTGATGCCTTAATTGTCTAATTTGGGACATGTAAGTTCTCATTTGGTAGTGCACTATTTTCATGGCTAGAAAGGTTTAGTTTATATATGTATTCTTAGGCTTATCTTTATTTGCTTGCTTATGAGGTATTAGCTTTTCTGATGCTTTCCTTGCTTTTCAAATGCTCTCCTACATGAAAACAGAATCCGTATGAAGGGATGATTACATATAGAAAATGATGAATTTTAATTTTATGAAGGTATAATTCATTAATTTCAAATACCCTAAGGTATAGGGATCTCAAAACACCCCCCAACCCACCCAAAAAAAAAAATGAATATATGATACAAAAATGACGAACTTGTCATAGTTGTCAAATATATTTTAACCATTGAACCATAGGGATGTTTGGTCATTGGTTGTTGGTTGGCTCACTTGGCTTGTATGTCTAGTTGGAAGTTTCATTATTTGTATTGATCTTTTGGGTGTTCAACATAGGTCGTTAGTTTATGCAATTGTTCAATAAAATTAGTGATTGGATACTTGGATGTTGACATTCTTGGTGCTAACAAGCTAAGCTAAGAGCTAGCATAACCAACCACCCAAACTAGCCTTTCCAATTTAGCTCAAATGCTAGCTTTTCTGAACAACCCCCCAGGGCACACACAAAAAATAACTAATGTACATTTTCATGTGATTTTTAGGAAGTGGGTTAAGGGATGTTGGAGTGAGTTGTGATGTGCAAGGTTTGAAATTTCTTTTGTTATATGGACTGTTGATGATAAAGTTGTTAAAGGAAACCTAGAAGGAATGAAATAAGGGCATTGTCGAGGATATTAGGGAGAGACATAATGTCTAGTGAATATTATAGTATGAGTTGATGGGGTCCAAGATGAAGAATTGGCCTTTAAGAATGTGGTACTCAAGAATGAGTTGGTGGGGATTATCATAAACAGAAAGATAATGAACAGACAGAGCACCTTAATATGAAGTTAAAATGAATGACAGAAGGGGGAAATTTGTTCTAGACTCTTGGAGGAAAGAGTAAATATGTCAAGGTGTTGGATACTAGACTTAGGGTAGTTGTCACTGTGTTAATGCTATTCCAGTGTCAGAATGTCACCTAAGTGGGTGAGTTGGTTTTACGTGAGCTATTGCTGTTCTAGTGGGATTATTGTGTTTTAGAAGCAGTAAATTACTAAATTCTCATACTTAGATATTTAATGGAAACTTAATATATTTTTTATTCCCTTGTATACAGTAACCTTTTCTTATCACTCTGTTCATTTTTATTGATTTTTGAGAAAATTTGTGAATTAAACTTATTATTACTATTGACCACCAACTTACTTTGAGGAAGAGAAAAACTTTGGTAGTGGATTCATGAGTGAACCATCTCTTGCATTTTCATAATTATTCGTGAAAATTCCCTGTTAAGTATTTTTAGATTGATTTGTTTCAGTTTGGTTATGATGTTCCTGAATTAATTAGGGAATTAACAGGGATAGAGTGGAAGACATGGAATCTCGCTTGAAGGAAGATATATTGTTGGAAGCTGCAAGGTGCTTAAATTGTCTCATTCTATTGGCTTTATGCAGCCAATGACTTTTGGCAATCCATCTTGTCTGCTTGTGTTTTTGTTTTAACTTGTGTTTTTTGGTTGTAGATATGGGCATAAGATCCTTGTTACTGATGAACTGCCAGATGGCCAAATGGTGGACCAGTGGGAGCCAGTGACTTGTGATTTTGTAAAGACTCCACTTGAGGTATGCTTATTAATAGTCGAGCTTCTTTACAGATACTCTTGTAGTCTTGCGCCCTTATCTTTTACTGATTTCTTTGGCTTAGGTGTATGAAGAGCTAAAAACAGAGGGTTATCTTGTTACCTATGAACGGGTTCCTGTTACTGATGAGAAATCACCTAAAGAATCAGATTTTGACGATCTGGTATGTTTGATGTTTGTTTGGACTTTGATCTTATCTACTGAAGTCTAGTAATTTTCAATTGAGGTTTATGCTGATAACTTATCTGGTTCCAGGCTTTAGGCAAGAAATTGTTAGAGGCGTACTGGAAATTGTGCATACACCCACTATTTTGTTCATCTCACTTTAAATATTTTATTAAGTGATTGGTGAATGTGTGAGTTGTGACTCCTTGAGAGTCCCAAATATGGTCAAAAGAACGTGTTACTTAGACTTTGCTAAAAGTGCTAGACAAGAGTAGTGTGTCAGCCATGGCCATATTCCAAAATTGCATATTTTTAGTTCAAAGTGAATTGTTAGTGTCAAGTATCTAACATTGGTAGGCTTAACGAGTGTAAGTGACATAGGCAGTGGAAATTTCTTGGCAATCTGTTATTATGCTTTTTTTTGGAGAAAATAGGATGACTAGAAGGTTTAATATCTGTTGGTGTAGGATCTCATTGCAGCAATCTAGCATATTGAGTATTCCTCTCTAGTCTCTACTATTTGAAGATTGAGAATAAAGGTGGCAATTGATGGTAGACAGAATTATCTTGTTGCATGTGGTGATGTGGTGTTTGTTCTTTTGGAATTTATAAAATCACAGGAAGAAAGGTTTTGGATTTAGGCAGTATGGAGAAAACATTTTTTGCATTTCCCTCTTTTATTATTGACCATAGCCTTCATTTTCGGCTTTCGGAGAGCTGTCCCGGGCTCCTTTTTTACCACGTGTTCGGGTGACCACATGACACCCAACGATCAGTTTCAGCCTCTAAAAACATGTTATTAGCCCTCTTTTGCACATTTTTTTTGGAAGAATGGCTTCTTATGGTCTTTTTAACACCATGTTGTTTGAGGGTCTTCTTTTGACCATAAGGGCATTGTGTAAAAAATTTGGCTAGATTTTTTCCAAAACCCTGGAACCTCCGAAATCTGTGGCTATAGCCTTCATTTTCGGCTTCCACAATTGGGCTGCATCTTGTTTTCCTCCTGTTTTTATTACCACATGTTACGGGTGATGACTATACTCTCAACAATTTTCCACCTCTTAAAACTTGTTATAAGCCCTCTTACCGATATTTTTCAGAAGAATGGTACAGTAATCTTTTTTGCTTTCTTGGGATCTTCTTATGGTCGTATATACCCAATAAACTGTCAAAGGACCTTTTGACCATATGGGCATCATGTAAAATTTTTGGCTATTTTTTTGGGACCCCAAAACCTTTGAAAACTGTGAATTATAGCCTTCGCCTTCATTTTCGGCTCAAAGAGGGATGACCCTGGCTCCATCTTGTTTCCTCCCTGTTTTTCACTACGTGTTCTGTGGTGACCACAACACTTCCCACAATTGGTTTCGGCCACTAAAAACTTTTTATCAGCCCTCTTTCGCATATTTTTCAGAAGAAGGGCACATTATTCTTTTTTTGCTCTCCAGGGGCTTTCTTATGATCTTTTAAAGAGATCCAAGGGTCTTCATTTAACCATAAGTGCACCATGTAAATTTTTTGCTAGATTTTTTTCAGAACCCGAAGCCTCCGAAAATTGTGATTTATAGCCTTCATTTTTGGCTTCTATAGGACTGTTTTGGGCTCCATCTTGTTTTCCCCCTAATTTTTACTACGGTTTCTCAGAACTCCCCACAATCGATTTTGCCCTTAAGACTTATAAGACCTCTTTCGGGAAATTTCAGAATAAGTGCACAATATTCTTTTTTCTCTGCAAGGACCTTTTTATTGCTTTTTGAACCCCGAAAAGCTATCCAAGGGAATAGAATAATGGGCGGATGAGCCATTGATGTTATAGTTTAAAGCGGTTTTATTCCATCATGTGACACTGAGTTTAGACTTGTTACTTCGTAACAGCTTCATACCATTTGTTTACCATTTTAACTGCTGTAATCTGTATTCAAGGTCTTCGTGCAAGTTGACATAATTGAATTCACCATTAAGTCAAAAAAATGTGTATATCATAGAGACATAGACACTAGCCTGTGTGATTCGTTTCTAATTCCTTTTGCAAACCATTTTAGTGTGCATATTTTATGCATTTAAAATGAGTTGCTATGTAAATCCTAGCTGAATATTTGTTATGCACTTTTTTTGGAGTTTGTGAAACAAAGTTTGCTGCTCCCTTGTGAGGAGCACGCTCAAGCACAGGCACCAGGACCCTTGTGCGCCATGGAGTGCCTCTCGCTTTTAAAAACTTAAGGGGCTGGCTTGGCTGAATTGATGTGAAAGGGGGTTATGGAGATACTGTGTTGAGGTGAAAAGGAGTCTAAAGTTAAGTGGGTTTCAGTCAGGGTATATGCAATAGTAATTGGATAATTTGAGTAAACCATCAACATTTTGAAGTTTCTCAGCAATTTGTGGATATGAGAATGACAAAGATTGATATGCTTGAAGATAAAATTCAGATTGTGGTACCAAAATCAAGTAGTAATTGGAAGAGTGAGAGGGGGGAAGACAGAAACAGAGAAAAATGTATCAGGCAGGCTTTAGAAGTCTCTACTTTCAAGGTTATACTAGCATTTATCAGAGAATTTTATAGAATAAAAGAGTGCTCGGCAGGATATTCAATGATATTTGGAGGTTTTCAGAGTTTCTGTTGGTGTTTTATTGTTAAACCTTCTCTTCTTTCTGATGTTTGTATTAATCTGTCTTCCCCCTTCTAATTCTAATTTTATGTCTTACATTCCTTTTATGTCTGCTTAAAACTTTTGTCGCTGCTTGATATCATTTTACTTGTATGATGTCATAAATTTCAAACTGGCTTTCAGGTCAATAAAATATCGCTAGTGGACCTTAATACTGAGATAATATTTAATTGTCAAATGGGACGTGGGCGAACAACAACAGGGATGGTGATAGCTACCTTAATTTATTTCAACCGAATTGGCGCCTCTGGTAATTAATGCTTGCTTTGACTCATCTTGTTTGCTCTGCCACATTTAGAAATGTTCCAAATCTCCTAGTTCAAGTTCTGATACATGAATTAACGCAAATTTAATTTCATTAGACACGAAATTCTCCCCCTTTCTGTAACCTGTTCCAGATTTTATGTGCTTTAATATCTCTTGATTTCTCTACGCCATTAATGTCTTCTAATTTTCTGACTCTTCTACATTTTTGTAAAATATATATATATATATGGGGGTTGTTGATGATAGGAGGCTAGTGTTTTTTTTTCTTTCTTTTCTTTTCTTTTTCTTTTTCTTTTTTTTTTTTTTCTGGTTAAGCTTTATCTTTGTTGATGTAATGTGATGATATTCATGGAGAGAGAAGATGTTGATGCGTATGATGGTCATGATGTGTTCCTTGCGCTTTTGTTGACCTGTCCTTTCTGATTCATTATGGAGCAGATTAGAGTTGACAATTTCATTACTAACACAGGTGATATAAGGATGGATGATGGTGGGGAGTAATTATGTGATTTTGATCACATGATAGGATAACGTGAGGCGTGATCAAGGGATGATAAAAGAGTTGTGATTTGCTGATTTTTGATGATTAATTTCCTAGATTTGTGTGGAATAATGATAAGGTGATCTTTACTGGATAGCCAAAAATTTAAAGTGTTAGTCAACATTATTAGATTGCTTGGTTGGAATACTGTGTGCTTCTTGAAGTTTTATGTGCTAGTCTATGCAGAAAATGCAATTATGAGAAGCAAGGCATCTGTAAGACATTGACGTCCCTGGGTACTGGAGTAGAAAATTTCTAGCCTTAATTCCTTTGAGCTTGGGCATTGACCTTCTATAGAATTCATTTCACCAACTTATTCGGGTGAGGACTGCTAGGGTAGTATACAAATTGTCCGCTTAGTGTAGATCTCCCTTTTGAGAAGTCCAGGAGCTATGTACAAAAGGCTAGGTGGAGTCTTTTCTTAAACTGATTTGAGTTATAATCAAGCTGATCCAAAGCCGTATAAAATCAAATTGATCCTTATCCAAAGAATTACTGCAAAACCCATATTGTCACAATCTTGTTTTCTAATATCAAATTTAATTCAGACAGTCAGACTATGCACAAAATCATATCAAGCCTTAAATTTAAGCATCTATGAATTGGACTGAAGCACTGAATTCAGCCCGAATATAAGTACTACAGCCACCAATGCTCAGCTATATTCTAGCACTGGGTTCTTAGAAACCTTGCTGACAGTTTATTTTAAGAACACAATTATATTGCTAAAAACATTAGTTTTGACCATCGCTGTTCAGCAGGTATTCCAAGAATCAACTCTATCGGAAGAGTTTCTGATCTGAACTGTGGTACTGATAATGTAATTGATTCAGAAGAGGCTATCCGTAGAGGAGAGTACACTGTCATTAGAAGTCTGATTCGTGTGTTAGAGGTACAACCATAATGTTTCTCATCGTTTAAATTTTTCTTCAGATTTATCTTAACTTTTCTATTTTTCTATAAATAAAACCTGTTCTTTTCTTGAATGAATCAGGGTGGCGTGGAAGGAAAAAGGCAAGTGGATAAAGTGATTGACAAGTGTGCCTCCATGCAGGTTTAGTGTAGAGCTTCCTTATAATTTGATTTTTTGTTTATGGTGAAAATTTAGTTGTTAAAACCCTTATTATTTGATTTTGATCACCTTCTTCGTAATATCTGCATATTATGTCGGTTGTTGCATTGCAGAGTGTCCAGTTGTCCACTGTAACAAGGATTTATCATGTATTTTGTCGTTATGCAATGTTTAATCGCAATGTGGTTTCTCGCTGTATTGAGGATTTGTCATGTAATAATTGCAGTGTGGTTATAGTTTCTCACCTTCTTGGTCCCACCATGTCTTATGGGGATAGTTGTATTAAAAAAATTGCAGTTTTTAATCACTAAATTCTTTACATGTGTTTTTAATCAATTGTATTGCGTTTCATGTGAGAGATCTCTTGAAATGTTTGTTTAAGGCCACTTGAAAGGTAAAATAATTTCATTTATGGTTACTTGGTCATTGAAACAATTGTGATATGCAAATTCAAATTTCTAAGATATATAATACGGAGTACATTTCTGAAAAAAAAAATGTAACTAAGAAGCACGTGGTTGAAGTCCACGTGAATGTCTCACATTGATGAATTGAGAAAGAGTTTAACACTTTATAATGTTGAGGAGCTACTCCCCTTATTGCCATATGGTTTTAAGGTGGAACCTCCAAAGCTTTTTAAGGTGAACTCTCTCTCTCACTGACGAGTGCGTCCCACACTTGTATTTAACAATGAAGAAGACAGGATTTGTCGTGATGCTTATGTTGAAATAGATCTATAGGAACACATTAGGGGATAGAATTAGGAATGAAGACATTTGGGGAAAGGCAGATATTAAGGATTAAATAAGAAAATATTGATTATGTTGTTTTGGGCATTTGAGAAGGAGACCATAAGATGCACTGGCATGAATGGTCTAGTGTGTACATCATTGTGATTGTTGAACGATCCAAGGAAGATCAATGATGATATGGTTAGAGGGAGTTAAAAACGATGTGAAAAACAAGGGTTGAATGTGCATATGGGTTGATCAACTCATGAGTTAGCATTTTGGTTCATGTAGCCAACCGCACTTAGTTGAACGAAGGCTTTGAATGTTTGATTGATTAAATATCTTCAAACTGTGATTGTTCATGTTTTACTAATTTCTAAATCAGCTGTGAAGATCTTGATTTGTCTAACTTGATGGATATCTTTGCTAAGCTTGATGAGTAGGAGTTTAAGACACTAAAATCGCTTGTAAGAGAAATGGATATGCCAAGGAGGGCTTAAACACATCCATCAAGAGCTGAATTCTTTTGTATATTTTTAGTTTTTCAGGACTGTTGGGGGTAGTGGGTAGCCTGTGTAGAGTATGATTATGAACAAGTGACCAAAGTCGTCACAACAACAAATTGTGTGTTGTTTAATCAATTTAACGAAGCTAAAACTAACATTGAGGCTGGGATAGAGGTCATACGTTCATGGTAATTGTGTAAGGTAACAGGTTGACAAGTGTTGCTTCCTGGAAGCTCTTGAGTCTTGATTGCTTGACTAAGGCTAGTTGACATCCGTAAAATGGAAAATACAATTCCTGAGAGGGGAAGTTTTTAATGTTAGTTTTTAATGATTATGAACAAGTGACCAAAGTCGTCACATCAACAAATTGTGTGTTGTGTAATCAATTTAACAAAGCTAAAACTAACATTTGAGGCTTGGATAGAGGTCATACGATCATGGTAATTGTGTAAGGTAACAGGGTTGACAAATGTTGCTTCCTGGAAGCTCTTGAGTCTTGACTGCTTGACTAAGGCTAGTCTACATCCGTAAAATGGAAAATACAATTCCTGAGGGGAGGTTTTTTTCAGAATATTCTGTCAAAAACAAAATTTGCATTTGATAGGCTATGGAATCAACTTTGACACCCCACTAACGCAGAACACCTGTCTTGGCCATTCTTTTCTGAGAAACGTACACACATTCAGCCTGAATGTACTGAACCTGAAATAGTCAAACCAGTAGCTTTTGGACAAAGCTAAACAAGTTCAACTACAGATCTTGTCACTGTTATACAGACTCTGCAGCATGAATTACTTTCAGGAAAAAAAATGCCTCTTTCATTGGAATTGATGTATTAATTCTCAGTTTTAGAATTCTCTTGCCTAAATTGTAGTTCGTAACTCCCCCCATTGTTATGCATGGATTGACGGGAAGTTCATTGCCTTTTGCGTATAGCTGTGTTGTGGGAGGAAATCAAGGTTTTTAGAGTTCTTTGTTTTGAAAATTTAACTTCCCTTGTTTAATTTTCTGATAATTTAATGCATGATAGCTTCAGCCTTGAGGGCAGGATTTTTCCCCCTTGTTCTCTTTAGTGTGACGACACTGTTTCTTGCCATGACTATATATATCCTGTCTATTGTAAGGTTCTTATCTGAGACACTTTGGACCGCCTTTTCTTGCAGAATTTAAGAGAAGCTATTGCTACATATCGTAACAGTATTTTACACCAAGCAGATGAGATGAAGCGGGAGGCTTCACTATCTTTTTTTGTGGAGTATCTGGAGAGATATTATTTTTTGATATGTTTTGCTGTATATCTTCACACTGAGGGAGCAGCTGTAAATTCCAGTTTGTCTGTGCAGTATAGTTTTGCTGATTGGATGAAGGCTCGGCCGGAACTCTATAGTATACTGCGTAGGTACTTATTATGGAAATCTTGAATTAATATTTACGCATAATATGTACGTTTTGACAGATTATCATTCTCACTTGCTTTGATGCATTTTCCAACAAATTTTGTCTGTAGGTTATTGAGGAGAGACCCAATGGGAGCATTAGGTTACCGTAATGCTGAAAAATCACATACCAAGATGGCTGAATCTACCAATGGCCGTCCTTATGAGATGAGTGTTGTTGCTGCCCTAAGGACTGGTGCGGTGCTGGGCAGTCAAACTGTCTTGAAGAGTGACCATTGTCCTGGTTGTCAAAACTTGAGTTTGTCGGAGAGGATAGAAGGTGCCCCAAATTTCAGAGAGGTTCTGGGATTTTCAGTTTATGGTGTGGGAAATCCAACTATTGATGGCATTCGATCTGTTATACAGCGTGTTGGTAGCTCAAGAGGTGGTCGTCCGGTTTTTTGGCACAACATGAGAGAAGAACCTGTTATCTATATTAGTGGAAAGCCATTTGTGCTTCGCGAAGTTGAAAGACCTTATAAGAACATGATGGAGTACACTGTACGTGCATAAAGCTTCCTGCAAAATTTCATCTTTAAGTATGCCCGTCTGCAGCTTCACATCTTGTGAGATTTAAATAACTTCACATGAAAGAAACTAAGTTATGCATTGAAAACAATATGAACTAGAAAGAAATTACAAGTCAACTCTTTTTGCTTATTCTGGAACTTTATGTTGCTACAACTTTTCACAATAATAATATTTTAACGTGGAGTGATAGTTATCTTTATGGTCATCCAACTTTACATTCCAGTAAATTACATCAACGCACTGAGACAGAATCTTCTTGTCAAATTGTTTTCTCGAGTTTCTGTTTTGGTCATTTTGTGTTACTCTTCCTTGCATGTTATCTTTATGGACCATCATTGTGATACCAATTTTGTGCATCTATGTGATTCGCATCAAATTGACCAACTATTTTTTAAATTGACTTAGGGAATTGATTGTGAGAGAGTAGAAAGAATGGAAGCTCGTCTGAAGCTGGACATTCTGCGTGAATCTGAACGCTTTGGAGGTGCGATTATGGTTATTCATGAAACAGATGATGGTCAAATATTTGATGCTTGGGAACATGTTAATTGTGATTCAATTCAGACACCACGTGAAGTTTTTAGCTCCCTAGAAGCTGAAGGGTATCCAATTATGTATGCACGTGTCCCTATAACTGATGGAAAGGCACCAAAAAGTTCTGATTTTGACACGCTAGCAAATAATGTTGCATCAGCCTCAAAGGACACAGCTTTTGTTTTTAACTGTCAGGTAAAAAAAATCCATTGTTGATGTAAGCTGTCATATTCTAGCACTGTTTTTGCTTGCAAGGAAACTGAAAGTTTGTCGATGCACTTGCGATCTTTGTGTAGATGGGCAGAGGAAGGACAACAACTGGTACTGTTATAGCCTGTCTTCTCAAACTAAGAATAGAGTATGGGAAACCTATACGAATCCTCCCCGATGAGCCCATTGAGGAAATGGATGATAGTTCCTCCTGTGGTGAAGAAACAATGGATGATTCAGTAGCTTCTAGTCCTAGTATTCTTGATCTACCCACAGTTAGAAAAGCACCTAGGAGTTTCGGCATCAATGACATCTTATTACTGTGGAAGATTACAAGATTATTTGGTAATGGAGTTGAATGCCGAGAGGCATTAGATGCTGTTATTGATCGATGTTCAGCTTTGCAGAATATACGTGACGCTGTCCTACGATACCGGGAACTATTCAATCAACAACGTGTTGAGCCCAGGGTGAGAAGGGTTGCATTGAACCGTGGGGCTGAATACTTGGAGCGTTATTTTCGTTTAATTGCTTTTTCTGCATATCTTGGGAGTGAAGCATTTGATGGTTTTTGTGGCCAAGGAGAATCCAAGATGACTTTCAAAAATTGGCTGCAAAGAAGACCTGAAGTTCAAGCAATGAAATGGGGCATAAGATTGAGGCCAGGACGATTCTTTACTGTTCCAGTAATGTTTCTTTTTTACATAAATATAAATTTTAGACTGAATCTTGTCATTTCCTCCTAGACTCGTCATGTTCAATTTCTTATGCAAATAATTTGGCTTTACTGGTGTAGGAAGATTTGCGATCACCCTATGAGACTCAGCATGGAGATGCAGTTATGGAAGCTATTATCAAGGCTCGAAATGGCTCTGTGCTAGGGAGAGGATCTATACTTAAAATGTACTTTTTTCCTGGTCAGAGAACTTCTAGTCGCATACAAATACATGGGGCACCTCATGTTTACAAGGTATGTGATTTGTTGGTTTTCTTTTCATTGTCCTTTTGTTCACTTCCTGTTGTCTCTTAGATAGAAAAGGAAAGTTATTCTGGGGAAATGTAAATATTCACCATAGAGAATGAAAGCTGGGAAAACCTTTTCAAGTTAATAAGGAGAATGCAATTATTTTTATTTTCGTTTTCGTTTCATTCTAGACTAGTTGGCTGAGCCACCCACTGGATGTTAGATTATTGTTGATTCATAATTAGTATGTTGAATAAAGGATTTAAAAAAAAAAAAAATTAGTAACCTCATATACTTTCCAATCATATTAAGGTATTTGTGACAGGACTTTGTATGATTTGCATGATTGCATAGATGTAGTTTCGTTAATATTAGAGGACACAAGATCAACTTGCCAAGTGTTGAAACTATAATGAATTCATTACTGCCTAGAGGGTAGAATGCTAGTGAGGAGGAGCTTAAGTTGATTTGTGTGAATGGATTAATTGACTTGTAGAGGATGGTTAGGATATCAAGTTATCTTGTCTAATATTCGGGAACGCAGTTAGCTAGAAGACATCCAGACTGTATACCCTTTTTCTTCCTTTCTTTTCTTTGGTTGGGAGAGGGGGTAGGGAGGGATTGCTGAGTAGGTTGAAAATTTGTGTTGCTAAATTCTTCGGGGATGCCAACTCAATTCATGATTTATCTAGGAAGGTGTCCAAAATTAGCACCTGATGTTTATGTTGGGTGTTTTAATAATGTGGGAATGTGTCGAAGCAACTGCATATTATTTTGGCTTTGTAATGAGGATAGATCCTTTGATGATGTAGTATGATGCTATAGTGGACCCATCAGTTGTGATCAAAGGCTGAATGTACTGGTCATCACTACAAGACGTGCTTCAAGTGTACTGAGGAGCAGAAGCTCGTTGAACCTGTACTTTGTGACTGGACCCTTTTTATTTTGCTACCATTGTAGTTTAGTTTTGTATGTCAATAACTTTTTATGGGCCTCCCTCTTCCCTTTAATACATCTGTCTCAGATTCAAATGTTAATCAATTGTTGTTATTACTTGCCTATTTTGCGGAGATAACTGATAAAATGTAACAGTACTTGTAGCTTCAGCTTAGTACTTGTTTTATTCTCATCTTATGTATTGTTTTCTCCTTGGTTAGGTGGATGGATATCCTGTGTACAGTATGGCCACACCTACTATCTCTGGTGCTAAAGAAATGATATCTTTCTTGGCTGCTAGTAGATCTGTGGGTGGTGGACAAAAAATAGTAATAACTGATTTGAGAGAGGAAGCTGTCGTTTACATTAACGGTACTCCTTTTGTTCTCCGGGAACTGAATAAAGCGGTTGATACGCTAAAACATGTGGGAATTACTGGTTCAGTGGTTCGTTCCTACTATCTTTTGTATCTCAATAATTAGAAGTAAAAGTTGTATTTGAAAGGAGGAGAAAATTGACTACTTGTTACTCTCAAAATTATGAAGGTTGAACAAATGGAGACACGTCTTAAAGAAGATATAATATCTGAGATTACTCGAACAGGTGGACGTATGCTTTTGCATCGAGAAGAATACAGTCCAACACTAGATCAATCTAGTATTGTTGGATACTGGGAGAATATTTTCACAGAAGATGTCAAGACTCCTGCAGAAGTTTTCTCTGCTTTAAGGAATGAAGGTTATGACGTAACATACAGACGAATACCATTAACCAGGGAGAGAGAAGCCTTTTCTTCTGATGTTGATGCAATCCAGGACTGTAAAGATCAGTAAGTAACATGGCTGTGTTTATTCTTGTAACAAGCTTTAGCAGTGGAGGCCAGTGCTTGTTGAACGATATTAAACATTCGGCCATTTAACACCTTAAAGACTTAGAACCGTTGTCAATTCTGAATGCTTAAATAGAAAGCTTTTCGTTTGCAGGTCTTCTGGATGCTATTTATTTGTTTCCCATACAGGTTTTGGAGGGGTGGCCTATGCAATGGCAATCATGTGTGCAAGACTATATGCTGAGGGAAATGTGTTACATGATACTACTAACTCTTCTTTTGATGACACTCCATCTCCTCATCCAGCAACTGATGACTTATCATGTTTAGCTTCTGATGAAGTGGCACTTAAACTGGGTGATTATCGCGATATACTCAGCCTAATAAGAGTTCTTGCTCAAGGGCCAAGGAGTAAAGCAGATGCTGACAATATCATTGACAGGTAAGGATTCTTGGAATTAAGTATTACTAAGAACTAAATGGTAATTTGGAGTAGTACCTGTCTTTTCTTGGTATTGTAGATTATTACATACTTCTCAGAGAATATGACAGCATTTACAATATAGAACAACAGTCAATCATCATAGGTAGTATTTAGTAGCTCTTGGTGACCTAAACTTATAATTGAATTCTCTAGATACTGTTTCAGCTAATAAGTTGATAGCTGCTCTATTCAACTAATTATTTTAAGCTTCAAAAGAGAGACACGCGAGGCAAATTAGCAAGATAAGTTTGAAGAAATTATATGATCCTACAAGAGTTCAAGAAAAGGAAAGGAAAGAAGGTTGTGCATCCAGCTTCTTAGATGCCTCCATAACCGGTTCTCTAAATATTTTCTATGTGGACCATTTTTCGAAGGAAGGTCATGAAAAGAAAGTGGCATCATGTTTGATAGGCACGCCTAATCAAAGATGCAAGTCTGTTTAAGATATTGGGCCAATAATCATCATAATTCTTAGAGGGACTTAGAAGAAAAGCATCAATGTCAGATTCTCAGGACCTCTAAGACGAATTCTCATTAATGCAGGTCTCTTAGCCAAACCCACCCTAGAAATAGGAACCTAATCCACTCAAGTATAGCATTATAACAGACCATACACATTCTCATTCTTGAAAGGAGCTTGGGAGAAGTTTTTATTGGCCTTGACATTAAATTCCGACCTTGAGCTTTTAAGTTATATTTTCATCTTCTCTTCCTTGCATTAACTATCTAACAAAAAAAAAAATACCAACATCCCAAATGAAATGTTGACAGGAACAAGTAGTTCACCAAAATTCTATATTTGAGATCAAAATACAATATCGAATGCCAATGATGTCCAGCAATTCACATAATAACAATGCCTTTAGAAGCCTTAGCAAAGATAGACCCGATCCTTATATCTTGACTTTGTAATGGTATTAACAATCTATTATGGTACACATCAACAGATTTAACAAGAAAATCCCACTGGTGAAACTTGAATTACTTTGTATGGACTATAAAATCTTTTGTTTATCCCACTTTTACAGATGTGCAGGAGCTGGACATCTACGTGATGATATTGTTTACTATACTAAGAAATTGAAGCAAGCTGGTGATGGCAGTGAGGAGCATCGGGCATACTTAACTGATATGGGTATAAAGGCATTAAGGTTAGCTTAATCGGGGACATTAACTTGCAATAAGATCACTCCTAAATCCTAATACTTGAGAATAATTTTATTCTGTTCATTTTGCAGGAGGTATTTTTACCTGATAACATTCAGGTCTTACCTTTACTGTGTTTCCCCAGCTGAGACTAAATTCTCTGAATGGATGAATGCACGACCTGAACTGGGCTATCTCTGTGATCACCTCAGAATCGATAAATGATCTCCATATCAGCATCCTTTTTTTAATAGGGTATCTATGTATACAACTTCATTGTCCTCCCTGTGAATAGGATTGTACAAACTCTCTTTGTCATAGTATTTATTGTTGCCATTATTTGCCGAAAAACTATATTTTGCCCTTGTTTACGAGGCTATGGTCCATTTAAATAATGTGTATATTCCCATTTGTGGATGTCATGTTTATATTAGTTACAGTTCTGTAATCTCCTCAGTATTGATATAATAATCGATTATTGATTGCGCCATTGCAAATGTATAGAGTTAATTGCTGACAGTTTATGCGTAGTAAAGTTGAATAAATTGCATTAGTTTTGTTTGTGATTTAACCACTTATATATTTAATGGATTCATAATTGTTACACTAACAGGCATTCTATATAAAATTTCTGCACATTTACTCATGATTTATCAAATATAAGTTTACAAGCTTGCAAGTAAATTTGAATAAAAGTAAGAAATGATAGTGTGATATGCAAGAGAATGATAACTATAAGCACTGTCCCAGTATTGGAAGTTTGGAACGTACAAAATCAATACTAGTGGGTAGGTTTTCATAAGCAAAAAGTGATAACAAATTAACAATAAGCACTATGGCCATATCCTGAGGCCTTATCTACGACCTTTCGAAAGTCAAGAAGTTATTTGATGGCCTTCTTTTGACCGTGGGATGTATCCTAAAACTTTAGGTAATTTTTTTTTGAGACGTTGGAAGCCTTAAAGGCTAAGAATTATAACCTTTGTTTTCGGCTTTTGGAGGGCAGTTTTGGACTCCGTCTTATTTTCTCTCTACATTTCTCTCGCATGTTGTTAGTGACCCTGGGAAATTTCACATTCGGTTTCACCCTCTATAATCTTGAACTCTTCCCTCTTTAGTCAATTTTAAAAAAATGGCACACTATTCTTTTCGCTATCCCATTACTCGTCTCATAACTTTTCTAACCCCTAAAAGCTTTTCAAATTCGAAGGCCCTTTTTCAACATAGGGGCACATCGTAGAATTTTCGACAATTTTTTAGGGGTCTAGAAACCCTTCTCCCTCCTCCCCCCCCCCCCTCCTTCCTTTTCCGCCGCACAACAAATGTAAATTATAACCTTCATTGTTGCCATTAGAACGTCTTTCTCAAGCTCCGTCTTATTTTTGCCCTACTTTTTTACCAAGCGTACTAGTTGACACCATAACGCCTCATGCTCAATTTCAACCTCAAAAACTGTTATATTCTCTTTTTAGAAAATTAACAAGTCTCTCATAAGACCTCAACTTCTTTGACTATTGATTTTATTATATTAATTAATACGTAGTACTCCCTCCGTTCTTTTTTAGTTGCAACATTTCACTTTTCACACTTGCCGAGGCACATTTTTAACAATTTATAACTCTAATTATATATTTGTATAAATTATAAAACATATATATTAATAAGGTGCACATCAACACGAATTAAACGAGATCCATATTAACTATATTTCACTTTATACATTGATTATAAAATTAAATCAAAGGCTAAGAGATGAATAGTGCACATTTCAAAATGTTGCAACAAAAAAACGGAGGTAGTATATTTTTTTTACCAACTATTAAATAATCTTAATACTAATAAAACTGTCTTCCAGAGTAGAGATACAAGTATACAATTATTGCAAAGATTCCGTTAACATATCAAAATGTTAAGCCCTAATATATTTTAGTACACCTAATACTTTATCATTGCCGACTATAATTATTTATCGAGGTAGTACAATCCTCGCATAGGTCACATATTCTAATCCTCCATTCCGTATTTCCGTCAACCTAATATTTATCGAGGTGGTACAATACTCTCATAGGTCACATATGCTACCATTGAATAATTTATGGTCGTTTGACTGGGGTCTTCTTCTTTAAAGAGAAAAAGGGAGTCAACTGTACCACCCCAACCCCCACCCTAACACTTTTCCAACCACCTTATCACCCCACCACCCTAGTCGCCACCCAGCCGTCACTCGCCCACCACAGCTGACCCCCTAAAAAACCCTAAACGCCACCCCTCATCCTCAACAAACCCTAAAATCCCCCTCTCTAAACCCTAATAAATTAACGAATTATAAGCTTTAAACATCAAACACTTTATATCATTCACAACTTCTTCTTCATTATCATCAATTACATCAACAAAATCATTCAATAATCAACTTTAATTTCACAGTTTACTTCTCACAATGTCAGAACAATCAAAACTTCCCAAAAATTCAAACTTCGATTCAAATTCAACACCAATAAAGAAGAAAAAAGGGGGAATTGAAATTGAAGGGTACCAAATTGAGGGTTTATCAATTGGAGGTCAAGAAACTTGTGTAATTTTCCCCACTCTCAAGATTGCTTTTGACATTGGAAGGTGTCCTCAACGCGCCATTTCTCAACACTTTCTCTTTATTTCTCATGGTCATATGGACCACATTGTATGTTATTTTTATTCTTTTTATTGCTCTTTAATTTTTGTTGGGTTTTTCGTTTATGGTGTTCTTGAGTTTTTTATGATCTTAATTTGGGGTTTTGATGTGCTGTAATTTATAAAGTTTTAAACTTTTTTTCAATATTATTGTTATGGAGGTGGTTGAAAATTGTGGGGTCTTGTTTTTTTTGGATGTGTTGAATTTAGTTAAAAAGCCGGGGTGAACTGAATTGAGCTGAACTGAAATTTCGGGAATATGAAATTCTGAAAAAGGGGTGTAATTAGGTTTGCAATGGAGTTGAAAGGTTGGAGATGGGTGTTTGGAGTGGCTAATATTTATACAGTTGTTAGGGAATGTTGCAAGCATGTAAATGGCACTGTTGAAGTGACCATTGAGCAAAATGTACTCATTTTTTCTGAATTTGTCTATGTTTAAGTTGAATTTCTTGTTTACATTTACTTAGTTTTTGGAATATTTGGTTGCAAATTATAAGCTACAACATTGACATGAAGAAGAGTTTTGGTCAAGTAACAATGTAGCAATTAATGATGTGGAGTCGTGGCTAGCTTAGTTGTTAAGTTAATGCCGGTGGATCGAAACCATGGACCGTCACTATTTTTGTGTATAATGAAGCAAGGGTAGTAAGCTATCATATGGCATGCCCTTCTTGGCAATTGATAAGTCACTGCATTTCCCTGCTGTCATTTTCTGACTAGTAATCAAGCTCTTAGTCTCTTAGATATTGATGTGTTTCATTATACCATGTGTCAAAACTAACCCCATAACTTTTGTGTATGGAGTTATAGGTTGGTGTAGCTTGTCAAATTCTTTGTTAATCTCCCTTCTTAGGTTGTACTGTCATTATGAAAACCTCGTGAAAGAGGATAATTAGTCCAGTAGCTTATGCCTAATTACCACGAATTGTTGTAGAAAAGGATCTTTGCAAGCTCGTTTTTCCACTAGCCTGTTGATCTATTTGACCTCTTACCTTAGCATTCCTTAGAAAATAGATGTATATAAGTAAACAAATAATTGACTAATTGTTTGCATGAACCATGTAATAGAGTTGAACTTGGAAAAAGTTGCTTTTCTTTCCCAAGGATGCTGTGTGCTCATTTAAAAAAGATATTTTTTAGACTTGTACTTTATTTCTGATTCTTTGAACTAGTATTTCTTATGTGTAAAGTGACATTCATTTCAGGGAGGGTTACCAATGTATGTTGCAACTCGTGGCTTATATTCTATGAAACCTCCTACGATCTTTGTGCCTAAATCTATAAAAGAGCACGTGGAAAAGCTTTTTGATGCACACAGAGCAATGGACCAGTCTGAATTGAAGCATAATTTAGTTGGACTAGATGTGGGTAATGTACATATATGATTGACGTTTATACATTACATATAACTCCCTTTGCCTGTATTCTCCCAACCATGAAGCATTCTCCACTAAGATATTGTGTGCGAATTGTTCAATACTTTTCCAGGAGAAGAAGTTGATATTAGGAAGGATCTCAGAGTGAAAGCATTTAAGACATGTCATGTCATTCCCTCTCAGGTGCTCAGTAGTCTGCTTGTAGTTAGTTCTCTTTTCAATATGACCTACAGTAGTCAATTTTTGTGTATACTCTGCTCTGACCTTTACATGTTACAGGGATATGTAGTTTATTCAGTTAAACAGAAGCTTAAGCAAAAATACATTGGCCTTCCCGGGAACGAGATCAAGGAGTTGAAGGCATCAGGTGTGGAGGTCTGTTTTGGTAGTTATTTCGTCAAGTAACATATAAGTTGAATATATGTTGCCATTGTAGACTACATAATTTACTATATTAGATTCATGTTCTGTTTGTACTTTGTAACTGTATTAATTGGAGGTCTGTTTGATCTATCTTTTTTCATTACTTTAACTAAGCAAAGGTATTCTTCATGGGAACTTCTACCACAAATCATTCATGTTTTAGGAATGTGACAATTTTTTCAATGCATCCTAAAGTTTTTCATTATAAGTGAGGGCATGACTGTTGAATCCAGAGAATAGTTTATTTGTAGGCTATTTCTTTCTTGTGGTCTATTGTGTACCATGCAGCCTTTTTAATCGTTCTGATAAGTAGATGTAGGTTGCAACTTATGTGTGGATATACCCAATAACATTTGAAGTATCATTTCTCTATGTTGATTGCTTTTGTTTTATCAATATCCTCTTTCACTTAAGTAGTATTTAACAAGTGTAAAGCAGTACCAAGGCTCTGCATAATTATAATACATCCTCAATTTCTGAAAAAGAATTAGCGTAAAAGTCCACCCTCCTTTCTCCCAAAATAACAAAATTAAAACCAGGAAAGTACTTCTATTAACACCAATAAATAATGTAGCTAATATGAAACAGAAATTATGAAAGTGAATAAGTGATCACCATGCATCATTATAATATTTTTGGCTCTGCATATCTATATCTGATGCATTAGTTGCACCTTGGCAGATTACAACTACAATTACATCACCTGAGGTAGCGTTTACTGGTGACACAATGGCTGACTTCATTGTTGACCCAGATAATGTTGATGTGCTGCGAGCAAAGATTCTTGTGATGGAGGTGACTCTTTTCTGACCTCTTCACTTCTATGTTTTATATTGATTGCTACTTATCCTTCCATTAATAGAGCATTTAAACTGTGGATTGTGATGTGAGATCAACGTTATATTTGATCAGTTTTCATTTCATGTTTTTGTTAGTGTGTAGAAATGTAGAATGTTTATGACTTTAATTGAAAAAATAATTAGAAAATAAAACAGTAAGTACGAAAATGAGTAATAGTCCCCAACAAACGCTGGTACGATTTAATTCAACACTTTGTTCGTTCGGTTTTGATTGTGTCGTAGCTCTATAATTCAGATTCGGTTTTGTTTATCGTTGGATGAACTGTATTGCGGATATTGACCCCAAAAAAGATATTGCTCTTTTTTTTTTTTTGGTGGCTGATTTTGTACTTGTACATGTTGGGCTGGTCCAAATTCTTTCACTTCACTGCAACTTAGCATCTAGCAATGATTAGTTATTTTTGTAAGGAGTGGCTTTTGAGTTGTTCGTGCATCCTTGCCTGGGTGATTTGTGGTATTCTTTCTAACATTTTTCTTTTCCATGATATGCAAATTGCTCTTTGTTTCTTTTTTTGTCAAGGACTCGGGGGCACCGATGAATTAAATTTTTCCTCCTTTGAGATGATATATGACATAATGAAGTAACATTTGAGTTCTGTCTTTTTTTTTTAATGCAGTGTACCTTCTTAGACAACACAATACCTGTGGAGCATGCAAGAGAATTTGGTCATACCCACCTGGCTGAGGTCCTTATCAACCTATTTTCCTGCCTTCATGATAGCTCTATAATGAACACGTGTTCTTATAATCAGTTTTCTTTGCGTTTAACCATCATGCATGCAGGTTGTAAAGTATGCTGATATGTTTCAGAATAAAGCAATTCTTCTAATCCACTTTTCAGCAAGATACGAAGTAGAAGTAAGAGAACTACCTCTGCATTATTTTTTTCTCTATAGTGGCTGATGAATTGCTTATCAACTCTATTTATATAGTTAGGAGATATAGATGTGATTCTATGTCTATTAGCATTTATACATCACATCTGCTATCATCAATTCTTCTTCGTCGGGGCTCCATCCTAGTCACATTGTCTCGTATGATATGATTTTCCAAAACTTCACTTTTATGGTTGGAACCGTGACAACTTTTTCCAAGCATCTTACGGAATACAAATAGTTTATGCGACTACTAACTCTACAGGAATAATTTTTAAACAATGGAACCAGCTGGTTTACATCTTTCTCTATATAACAGACCCTCCACCTTGTCAACTCAAATTCTTTCTACCTGAGTATTATATGATCTGTCATCAGGCTCCAATCTAAACCTTACCAAATTATAGATGGTTAACATCATGGTGAAGCAGGAGAAAAGGATGTTCCTGTCTTAGTTTATAAACAGACAATATGTTGTATACATTTTGATGCCAGAATTCCGGTAATAACTATGCAGCTTTTGCAGGAAATTGAAGCTGCTATCTCGAAATTGCCTGAAGCATTTGATGGCAGAGTCTTTGCACTCACCGAAGGCTTCTAACGTTGCTGCAGATGGGGCTCTGTTAGCTGCAAACATCTCCTGTATAAAGTTTGAATTTTAGTGCATTCATAGTTGATACATAGAAGTTTTTCTTTGTCACCGCTCCACTGGATGTAAAGCCGCCATATGCATTGTATGTGTTACATCGACATCTATACATATTTTTGAAAATAGATCTTCAGGGCTGAATATGAATGACTGTTTGCTTTGAGATTTTTTAGTTCATTTATTTAAGTTTCTTTCTGCATAATGCAATAAGTTTGATGTGAGGAGACAAAGGCTCCCTAAGTTTTAGCCTCAATGAGCAGAGGAAAACAGTCAGAATGTCCTGTGTATCGGAAGGTCTTATTATGTACTGTATATGAGATTAAAATTCAAATCCTGTCCAACTACTCTCAGAGTCTCGGATGACATAAACAAAAGTTTAATAATAGACTCATTCGCTGTATATTATATATGATCACAGCCAATCTGCTTGTTCTCCACTAGTAATGAAAGCCAACACATGAGGTGATTGTCAATTGATATCAACTGCACTTGGCTCCAGCAAAACTAAGTTTTTGGCAAGATTTTCAAATCCCTTAACCTCAATTTTAATTAAATAAGGACTGAATTAATATGTTTTACAGGAATAAATCAGGATCACAGCAACGAAGATATTGAAGCCTTTTATTGCCAAAATGTCACCACCAATTCGTCTCATAATACACAAGCCTCTTCTTCCATGAACGACAACATACAATGATGCACGTACATATCATGGGGAAAAATCGGAAAAAAAAGAAATTAAAAAGCAAAAGCATAAGTAGAAGCTCCCATCAGAAGTTGACACTGCTTTCATTGTCACCATGTAAGTAGGGTAAGAGAGCGGCAAGATCATTAGGCAGCATCAGAGAAGATCAAATATATAGAAGCTTCGGTGGTTTTGGTAACAGTGAATTGGCATGACTATTATTCCTGCAGATATCCACCCCTGACAAAACTTAGGTGATCAAAAGCTTCTAAGTAGATGCTGGAGTTTTCCACTGGTAAGGTACAGGACCAACGTCGTATATGATTTCTCTATGACAAGACCATACTAGCTTGATCGCTTCTGGAGTTCCGATTCCTGCACCTCTAGGGTCTCCAGCAGGTCCAAACCTGGAAAATTTCAAGTGTGAGAGAAGGGAATTTCAAATGAATCCTAATTTTATAAATCACAAAATGCAGGGAATTACCAATGATTTTGTGGAGCTCCTGTTGTCCTTGCTCGTAGGCCAGCATAAGTGGTTCCATTTACTGTGCTCCCAATAACTTCCTGCAGTAATTTACTTGCATCAAGTCAGATACTCAGATGCATCAAGTATTGTCGTGCCCTACTTTTCAAAGTTCGACAATTGTGTAGCACAAAATTATAATTATATACTATGTACGATTGATGATAAAGAAGACTCAAATCAACTCTTGTAAATCAGTTTAATGCATATATTAAATAGAGTTGGTAGAACCACAACGTTGCTTGTCACGTCCATATGAACATATTTAGTAATCTTGATAACAGAAATGTCTAATTTCACTATTGATCCACACATCTAAAGTATATGATGTATCTAAGTAGGTGTTTTGATCCCACATCCACATTTAACATTTAACAACAAATGGCTTGCAAAGGATGAGATAATCGAGATACTGCTTCTTTGTGAATATTTACATAGCATTATTCTCGAAAAAAAAAAATTAATTATAACTGCATCTTGCCTGTAGAAATAACACATCGTTCGACACCACCGCAGCTGTTAAATGTGCATGCATCCTCTCTAAGGCTTCTAGTACCAATGGAAGCTGGTTTGGTTTATAGTCGGTGATAACCTACAAGAAACAGGTCCATAAGTATTAATTAATATTGCTCTTTCGACTCTATCAATGATAAGAGGGATAAACATCTAAAAGGCTAATTCACAGTTCTCTTTGCAGAAATTTACTAAAAAAGAACAAAAGGATATAAACCAATCTAACCTGGAACGGTCCAAATATTTCTTTTGTCACAAGCTCAAAATTACCCTCTTTCAATATTTCTTCCAGAGGAACATACACAGCAGTAGGCTTGATGGCACCGTAAATTGAGGGTATAGAGTGATTTTCTAAAGGTTCACCACCAAAGAGTATCTTTGACCCTGGAATTTTTAGCAAATTCTTCACGTGATCTAACATTGCCTCTGTTGTAACCTGTGAGATTTCATCAAAATTATTTGGACAAAAAACAAGTAAACCATAAGCTCAAAGGCAGAAAATCTCAAAAAATACTACAAAATTATTATAGCAGGCATCACAAGTTTCAAATATCATTCTCGAGACATGAGTATGAAATGGTTTGAACTTTGAAAACATGCAATAAAATAGTAAAACCAGTATTATAGAAAATGGAAATTTCTTGACTATCATTCTCACTCTTTTCTTGAAAAGACATTAGAATGCAATCACTATCATTCTTACTTCTCACTTGCATTTCCCAAACCCTAACACATCTAAAGTTGCAGTGTCTCAAATAAATAGTATCCTGATGAAACTTACAGTAAGAACAGGTCCAACAGTCAGATCTTCTAGCTTCCTTCTAGCAGCAAGATCTTTCAACTTGGAAATTAAAGGACTTGCAGCCCAGTTCTGCATTATAAAATCAAACAAAAATCATACAAGTGAACCAACAATTGATTTCATGCAAGATATACAGACATCACTTCTAGAATTATAGTATCCAACAAATTTAGTAGGTATACCTCATGCATAAAAAGAATAGACTGTGCGGAACACTTCTGTCCACTGCATGCATATGCATCTTGATCACAAACCCAGGCAACATAGTCCTCCTGCCAACCGGAGCAGTTGATGAGCATTTATTAATCAAGTTAGTAATTGTCATTTGGACTATGGGTATAGGAGAAACAAACCTGCTGAACATCAGGACCAAGGATTTTCCAATCAAAACCAGCATCCTCCAATTTAACCTGGCCTTTTAGATCCTCTGCCAATTTCTCTGCTACCTTTGAGCTTCCAGTGAAGAGGGTCATACGAGGTTTTGCCTGTACATGACATCTACCTCGTAAATAAGCATCTAAGTGATTCTTGTGTTCATTTCCTAAGACTAAAACATATATACTTCGTATTAACTATCAAGTATCAATGATCTAGATCTGAACTATCCACTAAAAACAAGCCAGGAAAATGTTGAATCTCAATACAGGAGACCAAAGAGAAGCCATTAAGTAATGTTTCAACTTTCAAGTATAACTTATGGTTTGTTGTTTAGTCCCCGGCTCTGGATCTTAACAAACAGGGCATAATCAGCCACAGAAGTCACAATATCACAGATTCACATAATACAAAGAGGCGTAGCAGTTTGAAATTTTTGTAGTTTATATGATTTAACATGGAAAAAAACTTGAAAGGAGAAGAAATATACGCCAAACAACTAAAAGTCATTATGCTTTTCTGTCTGATTTAAAAATTAGGGAGTAACAATCTAACAAAAACCTCAATACTACCCTCTGCCCTGCTATTATTTGTCCTTATGCACCCAACGTTACAGCAACATCTATACACTACTACATTTAGCCAAGGGCCCAAGACAACTTGATCACGCCAGCATTATCAGTAATTCCCTAGTATAGTAGATGCAAGCAGCCAAATTATGATGAAAAGCAAGTCACGTGCTCACATGTTCCTTCCCAAGAAATAATGAGTTGATCCTTAACCTTGACAAGAGTAAAAGTCGTATTGAAATCAAAGGTATACCAAATTAATTGGAAAGACAGGGAATATTAGCTTCCTGTGCCCTACTCCCCTCTCTAGAAAGATTCATGCAAGAGCTATTAGTATGCCCCAATCTAGAGATGTTTGCAAAATCAGCCATGCATAAAAATCCTAAGCAGAAAACAAGACCCCATCAGCGATAATGTACGATTTCAATAAAATTGGTGAGGCAGAAATATACCTCCATCAGCAGTTTGTTCATTGTCTTGCCATCAGAGTTGATGAAGTCAACATCCTCAGCAGGTAACCCACATGCATGAAGCATGCGAAGCATTTGGTCCATCACAATGCTTACCTACAGAACAATATATAAATGTAAGAATATAAACAGTGTTTCATTGATCACAGATTACAAGAACCATGGTTTTCCCACTCATCTTCTAACAGCTAATGATGTAAAATTGTAATGAATCATGGTTGTGAAATGAGTCCTTTCAACTTGAACATTTTAAGTATAAATAGCTGTGGAAGGAGAACATGCATATCTCATGTATTAGAAAAACAAAGCAGGGTAGATGTTGAATAAACAAAAACTGCGAAAAATTTACATATCCTTGGTCAGCATAGAGCCAAAAAAGTGGGCATGTGGTGAAAGAGGAGAAAATGAGAAATTTAGCAAAGCTTCCCTTGAATATAATAAGGGCAGGAAGGAAATAACGTAGTAGATTCCTCTTGCCAAAAGGAATGCTTAATCAAGGAATGAAAGAAGATACTGGAAACCTTAAAAGGAGATCAAATGAAGAAAGAAAATTTATTAAGAATATTCTGCAACATTGCAGATAGAATGCATACACTGTTGAAACCACAAAAGGTTAAGTTACGGTAATAATATTGGCAAACTGAAAAAATGCATTTTCTAAGTTGTATCCAATTCTTAGTAGTACCCTTAAGTTAACCAATATTATTAAGTACCTCCTAAAACAAGCTACAGAAGTTTATATGCTAGATTGCTAGGGAGAAGCAAACTTAGCTACAGTAGCCATAATAATGTATGGGAACAATGAAGCTATGGCAACCTTTTTAATGAATGAAATATAACAAGTTACTAGAAAGGTTCATTTTTGAATTGGCGATATTAATATGGAGTCAAAGCATCATTTCTCCAAGTAATGAGAGCTTTGGGTCAACTGGCCCCTAGTATATGCAGTAATGCACTTGAAGGTCTTAGAGAGATTCAGGGAAAAGATAACAAAAGAGAATAGAAAAAAAGCGGTGCACTTCTGCCAAATTCTCATTATTCAATTAAAAGAAGGATGAGAACTTAGGTATGTGTATATCACTGATTCCCAAGTGTAGTTTGAACTCTTCTGTCCAAGGCGTTACATTTTTTAATGTATTTTGGTAATTTGGATGGACTTGATAAGCCGTTTGCAATTATCTGATATCTTCTAGAATTAGCTATCGTCACTAATTTAAATGAGTAAAGAAATAAAAGCACACCCCAGAAAAAAACAATCAACATAGCATATTCAGTAACAAAGATCTTCCGAACTAGTACCTTGCTATCCACTTTGAGAACTGGTTTGTTCCCCATGTAAAGGGCACCCATCAACTGTAGCACTGGGATTTCTAGAGGGAAGTTGAATGGAGTAACAATAGCCACCTGCCATGTCAAAAATTATATCCGGTCAAGAGGCACTTTCTTATGTATGAGGACTAGTAATAGAGATGATAATGGTTTGGAGATTTCATATGCATGCACGAATACATAGAATGACCACCATAGACTTGTACATAAGTTGATTCCAATAATAAACTCCCTCCCTTTTAATCTATTCTTACACATTTAGACGAATCTAACAAAATCTCATAAAAATTATATACGTTTCTTATGTATAATGAAAATTTTTCATTTGAAAACTTTCTTTCTCCATGTACCACCAAAAGGCAAACATAAAGATAAAATTGAATTGGAGGGAGTATAATATTTCACATTTTAACCCAATATGCTGCAATTTCAAAGCCTAAAGTAGTTAAGTATGTTGGGTGTATAATGAAACCATACCGGGCCATAAGGCCAACGGAAACCATGACTTTGCTGGCCAAGATGATTCCCAGGTACTGCAAATGACCTAGCAAGGAAACGGACCTGTACAAACATCAAGATAAACAGAAAAAATATAAATAAAATAGAAGAGAGTTCCTATGAGAACTGATTTTCCAATCAAAGCTTTTACAGAATAAGGAAAACTACAACAAAATAAGAGAAATATAAGAAACTAGCATCACTGACAATGACAAACTTTGATTTTGATTAATGTCTATGTTTGGAGTTTTGACAGCATACTATCTTTCACTTTTAACTGCAAAGACACAGAGTCTAGGCCACAATACTGCTATAATTTAAGTAGCAACATTCGATACTTATATCCTGAAAATGATTATATTGGGACATTTCCTCAGATACCTACCTGGTCACCAGAGAAATTCTCAAGAAATTTCTGTGTAACAGATACTTCACCCATGGCCTGCTGATAACTCTTTGGCGAAACTCTTTGAATTAACCTTGCAAAGAAATCTGAAACCTGAAAGGAAGAAGAATAAATTTCCAAGCTTTTTCTATGGGGGAAAAATAAGCAAGTATGAACAATTTATAGGATAAAACTAAGTATATATCAAGATCAACAGATGAGGTATTGATACATTACCTCAGGCTGACCGAGCATGTGGCCTGCTTTTGCTGATATTTCTCCATAAAGAAGATATCTGGAAAAAAACAGCACTTCAGCATCAGAAGATTTCAAATTAGGAAATCACAAAAGGGCATCAGTAGTCTTGTGGAGAGACATTACTCTGGCAATCTATTACAACTTTACAAGAAACAATATGGACTGGGAGAAAGAGAAACGAACCTCTCTGGAGACTTGAAGGGATTGTGAAGACCATGTTTAGGGCACTTGGATAAGCTTTCAACAAATGGCTGAATAGACATAAATAGTCAGATTGAAGAAAACATCAGTTCAGAGATCAAAGTTGAAGATATCAAAACAAGCAAAAATTATATCACAACAACACACCTTTATTTCTGATTGATCAACCTCAGCAACCTTAATGAATGGTTCACCATTCAACGGATCCGCTAATGTGTTCCAAGAAGAGGCTTGAACCCAATTGCCCTGCACTGAAGGTCAAAACAATTTATTTTATACTCACACTTAAAAGTCAAAAATACGTATTTACATGAATGGACTCTAAAAAACAATTATAACCGCTGCCAGTCCTAAGACAACAGATGTAACTGAGTAAGGACAAAAGGTGTCGTACATTTAGTTGAAGTTTAGAAAAAGAGGCACACAAGAACAAGAATCAACAGGTTAGAGCGACACAAGTTATAGCCCCAAAATTTCAACTCTATCAATGTAATGTCTAAAAACACCTCACAAGAATCTGTCAGACATACCCAAGTTATGTACTTCAGCAGGTTGAGAACCACTTATTTTTTCAGCTTCTACGGTAGCAAAAGGAAGTGAGCTCAAGTATCTGCAAAAAAGAACAACAGAAGACAAGATTCAGACTCAAGTAGAAAATGAGAAAGAACATTAGACTTCAGTTAAAATTTAAAATTATCTTAGGAAATAATAGAATGATGCAATGTGATGAAAATAGAAGTTAACAATAATTTATAAGAACTTTGTACTCCGTTGTATTAACATACTCAAACATGAAATAATTAAGAGGTGGAATAGAGATCATATTGGTGACTATTTTATTTTTTCAATATCTTATGTAGCCACAAGAAATTATGTAAATTACAAATGGGCTTCAGCTTCACCATAGAAAAGAATCAAATGCAGTTGGCTTCTTTTAAACTAACTTATATGAACCCAATACATTAACATGGGAGATTTGTGTAAGAGCCCCAACAACTTCTCCTACAATCACTTACACTACTCGGTATTTCTGTCCGCCAATCAACACTATGCACATTCTACAGCATTTTTTATCACTAAACTACCAGCATTTATGTCCGCATTATGCAAATACTACCCAGTATTTCTGTCCGCCAATCGGTATTGTGCAACTTATATCTAGATTTCTGATGACTTAACTACCAGCATTTTTGCTATTCTCATTGAGTGAAAATTCTAAGGTGGCCGTCTGAGAAACAACTACCAAAATTTCTATATGTCATATATCTAATTATACTAATAATGGAGCTCATTGAGTACTTCCTATATCAACATTATAATCAAATTCTCATCCAAAAACCATTCATTTGGTTACACATAGCATCAACAGCACTAACCCGGGAAAATGACAGTGTCAACCGACTTACTCCGGTCAGCGAATTCGCCACTCACTAGCAACCACTAACCACTCAGAGCTACTTACCGTTATTGACAGTCAATCACTTACAAGTTACAACCATTAAACAATTAATTGCCCTAAACTTGACCTAATTGAAGGGTCGTCATCAATTACAGTTGCATTTCACTAGCACTGATATCACTAATATCACTAATTAATTGAACAAATTACTTTGCTAACCTTCAACAACCAAACAAATCAATACCTACTCAATCAAATATTCAAATCTATCTACCAAATCATAAAATTGAAACTAAAAAATACACCAACTATCATAAAGCAAAAATAAAATTAAAATCAATTACCAAGTTTAATATACAATCACAAAACATGAAATTTTCATCATCCCATCTAACAAGATCACATCTTTACGCAACAAATGTTAATTTCAGAATAACAAAAACAAAATTACATCAAAAATCATCAAATTAACCAAAGTATTCTGCAATTAATTGTAAGAAATTAACAAAATTAGCGAATACACAAATGATAGCTGGATCACCAATTTACATCATCATTTTGTAAAAAACCCCAGATACATGTTCGCAAATAAATCATACCCAAAAAAAAAATTAATTATTCAAAATCAAATTAAAGGAAAAAAAATAATTAATTAATCGTATGATGTTGTTAAAGTAGAAGAATACCTGCAAAAATTACTAGTGTGAAGCCAAGGAATAGCCTTTTTAGAAGCAATGGAATTCATTTTGCTGCTAATTCCAATTCTATGCATGATTAGTCGATGAAAAATTGAATATTATATTTTCGACGCTTTATAATGAAAACGACGAAATCGAGTTTCCTCGTAGAATCTCTTATACACTGACGCTTTTAACTGTTCTTTCTCAAATTAACTAAATAAAGAGAATGGAATTCTAGTGTAATAAATAGACTGAGATGGTGAGATGTGAGTTGAATTGTGGTTTTCTATAAAATCCTGACCCTTGATTCTAGGAATGGGAAGGAAAATGATAAAATGGTGACCGTTGATTTATGATTGAGAGTGTGCTGAGTCAGAGGTCCATCAGATGATTATTTGTCCACTGATTCAACGGTTCGTATGGTGCAAGGTGGCACGCGAATCAACGGTCACAAATTTTTGCTACCATAATAGGTTAACAAATTGGAATAGTACTCCTTTATCGCAATTTACATGCTATCCCTTCATTTCAACGAGTTCTTTACCTTTAATATAAAATTTCTCTTGATATTTATAAAAAATTATAGTTATAGTTATATAGGATAATCGTATCAATATAATTTTGTATGAGAATTGTATTCAAGAAAGAAGATGCAGAAAATAATTTTGGACTTTCACTTATGTAAAATGTAGCTAGTAAAAAGAATAAAGTGAGTAATTTACTCGGTATTTTTACACCAAAACGAGACATATGTTATGGTTTGACGATTAGCAAGACAAATGTTAAGATTTGACATTTGAACTTCATGCTTTTTAAGACTGATATTTTAGGGTTATTTTCAGTGTAGGGTTTACTTCATTTCGGTTTAGTTTATTTTCAATATAGTTTCATCAATTTCAATAATTTTTAAATCGTCATATATTCGGTTGAGCCTAATTAGGTCATTTACACTACTAGGCTCCCTATAGAATAGGACCTTTACAAATTACAATATATGGATTATGGAGTAATAAATTGTCTTCATACTGTCTAACATATGACTTAGACTACTGGACTGATCCATGTACATTTATGGATCCAAGGCTTGTTCCATATGGATTTGAACTTATGTTGATGATAATTTTAGCCCATATCCGTGGGCCTGAATGCCTGATAGGCTGGTGTGTCATCCCTCCATCTACTTTTCACGTATAAAATTTCAAATCCTAACTCATTCCAAATCACATCCAAAGTGCAATTAGAATTCAGAGGTATCAATGTATCATAATAGTAAAGGTTCATAATGTCTCAAAACTATCTTAGTGATGTTGTTTCATGAATTTTGATTGCACAAATTGTGATATTATGTGCTAATTTCATGTAAAAATACTATAACAGGCCTGATGCACAATAATTTACTGCGTATCCAACTATTATCAGATGTGAAATATAATCACTCAACATGTTAACCACCAATCCTCTTTGATTTTGTTGGTTAATGTTCCAAAATAAAACATAATAAAGCCTTAAATTATACGAATTATATATGTAACTGAAAACAACTGAACTGAAAATAGTTGAAATAAATTATTTATGAGAGAAAGAAATTAAGAGTTGAATTGAACTGAACTGAAAAGACGAAAGGAAGTCTGCTTGGCCCTTTGAAGGAAGCTACACCTTAGGAAGCTCTTATTCTCGAGGCCTAATGGGGGAAAGGGAGATTCATCTTGGGCTTTAATTGGCTTTGAACCAGCCTAAGAAGTTCCCATCGTACCATCCGTATTTGCTTATCATGAGCAGGCAGCAAATTTGGTTTTTCCTTTCTTTTAACCCCTACGCTGGCATTTAAGCTGAAATAAACAAGTCCTAAAAGTACTTTCTTAACATGATGTACATCTTTAAAAGTGAACAATAAAAGACAATTGTTGATACATTTTTTTATCCAATTCCTCGAGGCAATTACATTACCTTCATCCCTAAATCTTTAAACAAATTCCATTACTCATCATGATAAAATGTTCTTTATATCAATTTCACATGAGACAATAAACTACGAAGAGTTCGTAAATCATAACATGTTTGCAGATTATAATTGACCGGGTATTGCCTGGGCCAAATTACTAGCTATATCGTATGAAATACGAATACATCGTAAGCCTCTAATACAATTAATTAGGATATCAATCAAAATTAAATATTATGTAATGATTAGGAATCAATCATGGGACCTTTAACATTTGGGATCCTTAATATATAATGTGAAAAGCTCAACCACTATTCCACATTGCTACCATTGCTAAATGTTTCAAGTAAAAACTAAAAAAGATAATGTAACTAAAAAAACTTAATCATGTACTATACGTTCGATCATATAGTACAATATATTATAATTCGTATTATTATTCATTATATTGTGGAATTTTGAATTATATTCTACTATATGTTTGTATTCAGATATATTCTTACATTAATAGCGTATGTACTCGCCGTAATGGATTGAAAATGGATGGATGCAAGGCGTACTAATGATGAATATGCAAAATGGGTTGAGGAGGTGTTCATTGCATTTGCAATTTAACATGAAGAAGACTAGCTAGAATCATAATTAGTGCCCGTGTGTCAACTGCAACCAACATGATTGTATGTAGTGTTGAGGATTTGGAAACACATTCGGTGGTTTATGGAACATCAAAAATTGTTGGACAATGCATGGGGAGCCATTAGGGAATGTACATGAACCTTCTCATAGAGATACTACGATGAACAATGTAATGTAATATGATGAGAATCATGAGAATGAAGGGATAGAAGGAAATTTTACTCTCAAGAATGATCTTTTCAAAGAAATTTCATAGTTTATTGGATAAAACATCGATGGTACTTGTGACTTTCTAACGGATTTGAAATAAACTACTACACATATACTCCATAATAGAGATGCATGTGCTCTTGTGATTTAGTAGATCATCAACTCTTATCGTAGCACTAGTACAAAAATCGACTTTTGCTGCGGTTTTTTTAGGGGTATTTGCTGCGGTTTTTAACCGCAGCACTTGGAGCAGCAGCAATAAACTAGGTTATTATTTGCTGCGGTTCAACCGCAGCAAAAAAATGGACTTTTTGCTGCGGTTGTAGTCAAAACCGCAGCAAAAAAAGGGCAAAAATTGGTGGGAAATCCCACTATTTGCTGCGGTTCTTTGTAAAACCGTAGCAAATAGTGGGATTTCCCACCAAAAAAAAAGGTTTATTTGCTGCGGTTTTCTAGAAAACCGCAGCAAATAACCACCCAAAAAAATAAAAAAAATTTTTTTTTTTTTTTTTTGCTTTTTAATGCTAAATTGTAGCCAGAATGTTTGTATATGTACAATAGTTGTAATAACAACATTACAGCAGCATTAGAATAATAACATCAATCTCAAATACAATTATACTACAAAAAACACTTCTCATTAGAATACAGCAGCATTAGAATAATAACATCAATCTCATTAGAATAATATACCCCATGAAAGTCTCACATTCCGGCCACCCAATTGTGCACCATTTAATGCCTTCAATGCCTCCTCAGCACTACTTCTGTAGAATCATTAAGAACAAAAGGTTGAGATTCAATTCAAAAATATAGCTAAGACTACTACTAGCGCTTACAATTTAGCAAAAGTTAACTTTGAAGTTGTAGGGCAGGGGTTGTGATGGACGGATGGGGTGTCAAGGTAAATCTTACACACTTCCAGATAATATATAGAAAGAATACCAGATGTTGGGTTTATCTCACAAAATATAGATCAGAAGAGGAATTCAGACCTGCTGGTAAATTGAACAAAGCCACATTGCTTTCCCAGGGGAATCTTTACATGGACCAATTCTCCATAAGGACTGAATGTTTGCTTCAAGTGCTCATCAGTCACATTGGAATCCAAATTGCCAACAAAAATCTGCAATCAAATATTCAGGTTAGAATCTCATCAAAGTAATACGATCACAAAACTATAAAAGAAATGTACAGTCAGTTACTCACACACTCAGTTGCTCACACAATCACCCTCACTCGGTGACTCACACACTCACTTACACTCAGTCACTGAAACACTCAGTTAAATCAGGAAACCGCCTTTAAAAAATTCAATTAGGATACAACCCTTATCTTCAGCAAACATAACTTGAAAATTTCCTCCCTAATGACATCTATTATAGAGTCGCTTCAATGCTTCATTTTCGACAGTTAAGTTTCCTTGAGACAGAATCAATTAAACCAATTCATAAGAGAGAATTCACAACAAATAAATGTTTTACATCCACAGTGTGTCACCAATTTGCACATAATGGCAGAATAAGTTCAGTAATTCCATTCCAGCAACAAACAACAAAAATGTAGCAATAGCACAACAATTTACATAAAATAATTAATGTAGTATTATAAATAATGGACGACAAAATGCAGCCTCTCTCACTTTACTTCTCAGCAGGTCATATTCATATAGGCGAGTTGGATATGCTGCTAGAAGCCTACATTATACATGTATAAATGCTTGCAATACATTAAGCAGAGCATCTGAACTATTGAACATTGAGATATTTCACTCTCACAGCTCACAGAGAGACTGACTCACTCACACTCTCACACTCTGAATCACTCACTCACAGTCTTACCCACACACTCACACTCTCACCCTCACTCAGTCTTACCCACTCACTGACACACTCACACTACGTCAAAACCACCAACACAGAACCATTCCGAAAAACCCCAACACAAAACCATTCTAAAAAAACCCCCAACACAAATCCAAAACCCAAGTCGAAAACCCAATAACAAAATCGAAAAAAAAAAAATAAAAGTCGAATCAACAAAAAATATCAGAAAACCTAATAACATTTTAAGAAGAACAAACAACAATCAAAAAAAAAAAACATAAATCAAATAAATTGAAACAATAAAAAGTCAAATAAAACCTTAAAAACCAACCATCATGTCGAAATCACCAACAATTTGTCACCTGATTCTCTTGACCTTCGAATGAGAGATCTTCGATCTTCAAACAAAATCAGAAAAAAAAAACATAAACCATAGAAAAAAACTAATTTAAAACTGCAAAAAACAAACCCAAAAAGAGAAATTTTACCTCTTATGTGAGAATGAGAAAGAGGCGAGAATGAGAATGAGAGAGGAAAGAGGCGAGAATGAGAGAAGAAAGAGGCGAGAATGAGAATGAGAGGGAAAGATGCGAGAATGAGAGGAGTTAGGGTTAGAGAGAAAAAAAAAGGGAGAAAGATCAGAAAGAAGGGGAGGTGGAAAAATGAGGGAGTAGCTTTATATAGGTGCTAATATTATGGGCTTGGGCTTAGGGTTATTTTAGCCGGTTTTGGGGTTGGATTATTTGCTGCGGTTCAATCGCAGCAAATAACATAAGAAAACCGCAGCAAATAACTATTACTATTAAAATATATATATATATATATATACTATTTGCTGCGGTTCTTTAAAAATCCCAAAGAACCGCAGCAAATGTGGCGCAGCAAAATCCAATTTTTGTACTAGTGTAGTTATCGATGAAACTTTAACTATATGTGCATGATCATCTTTCAAACCGATTGTAAAGACCTTTTCAGCACATTATTTTTTTTAATAACGTTTTCCTATTTTTCTCTTAATTATCAATTATTGATTATCCCATTTTCCTCACAAAATTTTTCTTAGGTTGACTAGTGTCATAAACTCATAATCCATTGTTCCCTCTCTACCTGTCTAATGTGTCAAACAAATAATCTTCGCATAATATAGTTGACAATAGCTCTATATATATGATTAATGCTAATATATAATAATTGTTCATATAAGATTGTAAGCTAAGTTGACCTCTAAACTATTCACATCAAAAGATACTTTGCATTTCATATTTTTATTACTACTATGAATAATTTAATTAATTATATTCAATAAATTATGATCACTTGAATTAGGCAACTAAGTATCCTAGTTGTAGATTTAAAATGCAAGATCATGGCATAAGAAAAGGTTGGAAAGGGGTTTCTTAGATCTTTGTGCTAAGATTTTAGGTCAATGGAAGATGCACATTGAATTTGCTTACCACTAATTGGTTGGCAACTTAGTTAATTCAATCTTTGAAGGTTAATTTTTCACATGGAACAAATCATTTTAAGTTATAAACAAATTGTAAGTACGTAGACTTGTTGACTCTTTCTTTCTTTTGTTACTTGTCCTTTTGTCTAACTTTTCGTTTTTGATTTATATATGCGTTTATATTAATTGACTAAATGGAAATGCAAAATTTTAATCATTTTATGTCAATAACATTATTAAGCCACACAAGTCTCTTACATCAATTGGTGCATTATCCTTTTACCATCTTACTCAATGAATAAGTCAACCGATTTCCAAATTGATAAAAGTCAACCATGATCTATATACCTTTGGGCTTATTTATCACTTTTTAAAGATTTTGTAGAAACATAATAATGTTCATCTTTCACCATTATAAAAGTTTATTTTTATTGCCTTATAGATTTAGGTACATTCAATTATTAATACGGAGCATAAATATGTTACACGCACTCTTATAATCTCATAAATTTCGTTCGATCTTTTCATCTTTTTTTTTCTTAAATGATCTTAATTACCTAATTGAACAAAAGTATAAGAAGTACAAAAGGAATTAGTACTAGTAAAAACTGACTCGACAAAACAATATGACCTAAACACGATACAAATTAAATCGAAAGTAGCGGGTTTGAGTCAAGGATGTTGACACGTTTAAATAAGTGGGTTGACAGGATGTCAGGATACAACACGTTTATTAAACAAGTCATGCTTGAGTCAAGGATTTTGACTTTTTTAAATAAATGGGTTAACACTTACCACAACATGATACAATTACTCCAAATTATCTTTTTTTAGTTCAAAATTGACATGACACACTAATATGACAGAGCCCAATGATCGACCACAAACACACTCCAGTAAATAACTCTGCGTTGGTGAGAAGTTAAATATAGGAGTAGAATGAATGAGCAAGAAGTACCAAGTAGAGCATCATATGATCATATCATCAAATACGAGAGAAAATTCGGGACTCAATCTTTCAATATACAATAGTACTGGAATTCAATAATTTACATACGATTATAAAATTATTGGTGTATTGGAAATTATATACACCATATAAAACTATCCTATTGGAAACTTTAGTAGAATAGTGCAATACCTCTACTTTTAAGTCAAAATTCATTATCTCTAGTTTAGAATTTCGCCCTATTTGTTTTGGACTGATGCGTTATTGAACTAAAGTTAACTAGATTGAACTAAACCGAAGTGCGTTAAACTAAAGTGAGCTGAAATGAAGTAAAGAGGACTAAGATGAAGTAGTAATTATAATAGAGATGAGTTGAACAAAACAAAGCCGGATTAAAGTGAAGTGCCAAAATTTTCAATTCAAAAGAACAGGACATTCATCTCTAATTGTTATTCTTACATAATTACATTCTTCATCGCCTTTACTTCAAAATTTATTATCTCCAGTTTCAAACTCATTCCGATACCATACTTAAATAATTTTAACCTGTTGAAATATATTACTCCTCTCCAATTTAGCATTAGCCCTGTTCTTTTGGTCTTAAATTTTTGACATTTCAGTTCAGTTCAACTCTATTCAGTTTAATTCAGTTCAGCTTTATTCAGTTCAGTTCAATTCAGTTCAGTCCACTTCAGTTCAGTTCAACTCATCTCCATTATAATTACTACTTCATTTCAGTCCACTTCAGTTCAGTTCAGCTCACTTCGGTTCGGTTCGGTTTAGTTCGACTCAGCTCAGCTCCGTTTCAGTCCAAAAGAACAAGACCTTAATATCTAGTTCGGAAACTCTTATCTCTAGCTACTTTAATTAGAAACCATTTTATAATTTCTAGTTCAATTAAGACCAAAAGAACAGAGCCTTCATCTCTAATTTTACTGTTATTCTAACATAATTACATGATTCATCCTCGATCTACTTCAAAATTAATTATCTCCAATTCCAAACTCATTCTGATATCATAATCTAATATTTTTAATTAGTTGAAATCTATTACTCCTCTCCAATTTAGAATTGATATCTAGTTCGGAAACTCTTATCTCTAGCTACTTTAATTAGACACCATTTTTTAATTCATAGTTCAACTAAGTAATCTTCGATTTAATGTAGAATGAATCATCTTTAGTTCCGAATTCATTATCTTCATTATAAAATTCATTTCTAATTTTATGTAGACAAAAAACTATCATCTGATCTCTCAACTTAATTCATTATCTTTAGCCTTCGGTTTTGGCTTCCGGAGGGCTGTTTCTGGATTCCCCCCGCGCAATTGGTTTCGCACCCTAAAAACTTTTTATCCCCTTTCGGAAGAAGTGAACCATAACCTTTTCGCCCTCCTAGGCCTTCTTATGGATTTTTTAACCCCGATTAGCTACCTAGCCCTATTTTGACCATAGGGGCATCTGTGTAAAATTTTCGGGAGTATTTTTCCGGAGCCTCGGAACCTTTTGAAAATTGAGAATTATAGCCTTTATTTTTCTTCTTCGGAGGTTGTTTCGGGCTCCATTTTAATTTGTTATCAACTTGTTTTTTTTACCACATGCTTAGGTCACCACAGGGCTCCCCACGATCGGTTTCAACCTCTAAAAGCTTGTCATCATCCCCTTTTTGGAGATATTTCAGAAGAAGTGATCAATTGTATTTTCCGCTCTCCCGGGACCTTCAATTCTTATGGCTTTTCAATCCCGGATTAACTGACTAGCGTTCCTATCTTGATCATAAGGGCAGCGTGTAAAATTTTTAGATTTTTTCGGGACCCTAGAACCTCCGAAAACTGTGAATTATAACCTTTGTCTTCGGCTTTCGGAGAGTTGTCCCAGGCTCCAACTTCTTTCCGCCCTATTTTTTACCACTTGTTATAGGTCACCATAGGACACCTTATGATTGGTTTTGTTCTCTAAAAATGTGTTATCTTCCCTCTTTTGGAGATATTTTGGAAGAAAATAATAATAGTTTTTTCGCTCCTGCGAGACGTTTTGTTTATGGTCTTTTCAAGAGAAATGAGATGTTCTTAGTTCCTATTTTAACCATAGGAGATTCATTGTAACATTTTCAATTTTTTTTCCCGACAATCCAGAACCTTTGAAAATTATGAATAGCCTTTCGGAGGGTTGTCTTGGGTTGTGTCTTGCTTTCGCCTTGTATTTTTACCACGTATTCTGGGTCATCACAGAACTACCCATGATTGGTTTCGGACTCTAATTAAAACATGTTATCATGCATCCCTCTTTCAGAGATATTTCACAAGAAGAAAACAATAGTTTTTTCGCTCTTTCGCGACGTTACTTTTATGGCCTTTTCAAGAGAAAATAGCTATTCAAAGTTCCTATTTTGGCCATAGGGGTAATGTATAGAATTTTGCCTTTTCAAGAGAAAATAGCTACTCAAAGTTCTTATTTTGACCGTAAGAGTACTGTATAGAATTTTATTTTTTTCCATAAATCTCTAAGAACTCTGAATTCATCATCATCTATTATTTCCGGTTTAAGGTTCATTATCTCCGCTCGGAATCCATTGTCATTAATTCTAATCCATTATCAAAACAGAATAAATTAATCTAACCATATATAATTGTCAAACCGTTGTAGCCGTGTCAACGACTTTTTTGAGTTTTTCTTTATAAAACATAACAATTCGTATCATAAAAACCCAGTTATATATTGCTGTCCAAATAAAAAATTAGATTTTATGGTAGAAAAATGCTTTCCAGTATCTCTGTGAATTGAAGTGTAATTTATGTATACACAATAAAATGGCAGATAAGACCAATATCTTCGGATCAGGCCACGTTTGGAAGTCAATAATTAGGAGTCAACTGACTAGATCCCAATGCTTTACTTTGGCCTCTTATTGGAGTTGCTGCATTTCTGCATGCATGTATTCCTCTCATAATTTGTCATCTTGTTTTTTTTTTTGATTAATTATACTCCATTTAAATTAATTTCTTTAGGTTAAAAGACTATTCCATACAAATATATGCGGGTTAAATACTTTATAAGGCTTAGAAACTAGTTATGTATTCTTATATGGAATTAATGGGGAATATCTTAAGCCTTGTACAGTGGATTTTTATAGCGTCAATTCAGTCTAATACTATATTTCACACTTGCACATTGACCATAACTAAAATTAATTTCATGAGCATTGGTAATTGTATCCTAGATAAATCAAGATTTGTTTTTGAAGGAGCATATGATTAAGTATTAATGATTATTGTTAATAATACTCCACGAAGTATCACCATTGTTTAACGTGCATTATTGAATTTCCCCATGATAAAAGAGCTTTGACCCCTATTCTTTCAACTTCAACTCATACTACCATGATGCTATATACACTCAAAATATAGCGAAAGGAAGGTTTCATGTCATGTGATGGGGAACAATATGTATAGCAACCAACAATATTTACTATATACTTAGTTTAGTGCTTTGTTTTAGTTAAGAGTTAATACATTAAGTGCTAAACAAGAAAGTGGAACATATGATTTCTCTCAAAACACACAATAACATCACTCTAGATAGCAAAAAAATTTGTGGTACCAAGCTTGGGAATGTCGTCACTTTCCTTTTAACGACAAATAATTAGAGGGGTTTTATGCATTTGTGAACCAATCGCTTATAAGTGTACTATTAAGTACAACTAGGAAGGTGTAAGTGTCTAACTGTCTAACAATGTAAATACTACCTTTTACATTTCAAATTTCTTGTACGGAGTAATATATTGCTGATCTACCTAGAGAGTGATTTGAGAGATATCTTAGTTATTGTTTAGAGTCACTTTTCTTCTGGTATAATTTCTTAGACTCGATTTTCATCGATCACTTCTAATGTCTCGAATTTCTTGTAAGAAGTTATATATTGCTGATCTAGCTAGAGAGTGATTTGAGAGATATCTTAGTTATTTAGAGTCATTTTTCTTCTGATATAGGTTCTTAGAATCGATTTCATCGACCACTTCAATTCTAATGACTACCAAAACATCATAAACATTTTGCTTATAAATCCAAATTTCAATTTGATTTAAAACAAATCCTCCATAAGGAAAGGATCAAACTGCATGACAACGTAACATGATATGATTGTATAAATAAAATCTGAAAATTTAAAAGGTTAGCTAATGTAAGTGTCTACTTGACCACAAATATTTAGTTAATTAGAGAGTGAAAGATAGCTCAACTACTTAGATAGTTTAGTAAAAGACGAACTAATATAAACATAGACATAGAAATTATCGTCATAATAATAATAATAATAATAATAATAATAATAATAATAATAATAAGATATACATACTACCCCAATTCAAATTAAATGCAACATTTTCCACAAATGGATGTTTCATATTAGATGCAACAAATATTTATTTCCTTTATAAGATGACAGCCCGCCCTCTCTGTTTCTTTCTTCCTCACATGTCTTACCATATATTTTTACCTTTTACATTCGCATGCAATTTTTACTTAAGAGCCCGTGCAACTCAATTTGTTGTATCTATTTTGATACGAACTTAGTATTTTATAATAATAATGATAATAGTAATAATAATAATAATAATAATAATAATAATAATAATAATAAAATACCCATAATGTGCATAGAGTAATTAATTACGAGTATTAAGATGTAGAGGACCTTTCTAATAAATCTTGGAGACCTCATCCCTTTTCCAAGTTAGAAGAGCCGCCATAAAAGGAAAATAAGAATAAATGAACAATAATAATTAAATAAAAAAAAGATAGTAGGATATATTCTATGCAAAAAAATGCCCATAAAATGGCATTAGAAATAATAATGAGAAAACAGAAATAAGAAGTTGAAGTTTGACATGAAAAATTACACATTAGACCTTTTTCTCCTTCGACCCCATGTGACTTCTGTAATGTACGAAACTTCAACGCTCTTCCTTCCTTACAAAAAAGTCTCCTCTTAAGTACGAGCTAATTACTTAATTAATTAGATCAATTATTATATGTTGTTAAATTTAAAAAAAAAAGTATATACTCATACTCTTAATTATCTCTTTTTCGGCTTTCATAATTTCAACTATGATGTAAAAGATAGGACTATTAATTAATCTTCAAACCGTTAAATTGAACTTAATTGACGTTTTCTAATTGATTTAATTTTTTTCTTTCAATTTTTTAAGAAATTAATTCTTTAATTGATAAACTATATGTTTAAATGAAAGTGTCAATCATATTGAAATACATAGTTGACAAGCTAAGGGAGTATGATGGATTGATGGGCACATTTGTTAGCCCTAAGTTGACATTGTGGTTTTCATTCTTTTTGAATAGACGGATACATATCATACATGTCGCTATTTAAATGTGAAAAAAAAAATCCTTTTACATTAAAATTCGATAATATAAAACTGTTGGTATTAGATAATGATATCTTCATACTCTATACATATAGATGTTATAAAATCAACTTAAATGACCATTTTATATTATCTATCTAGCTTCAAACTTGTGATACACAATGCATTTTCGCCATCACATTAAATCAATCCACTATATAAAGGCCAATTAGGTTCCCAAACAAAACGAATAATCAGATAATACAAATAATAATAATAATAATAATAATAATAAATTGGAAGAGGTAGAGAAGTGTTGAGTAGTGACATTATCTAACATATGATGGGGAGCTTATCAAGGACATGAAGCCTTATATTATTATACTCAATTACGTTGAATTAATACTAGGGAGTAATAATTAAGGATATATAATGTAGTTGCAATATTATAATACTTTGTTAATGAAAGCAATTAAAATATAATCTAAGTCAAACAGTTGAGGTTTCCCTTTGCTTTGTTAGCTTGCATACATACATCTCTATTTTAAGAGGAGATGAGACTAATATTTTAGCACAACAAACACACAATATCTACAGTTTTGAACTAGCTAGCTTAATTAGACAATTCAGAGAGAGAAGCTACGTTCGGCGTAGCGAATATGGAGGAGCAAGGAGGAGCAAGCTGTTCTCATGAAGAGAAAGATAATAACAACCGTCGTAAAAGGGTTGTTGTTGAAAAATCATCTCCTACTACAAGTTTCAACAATGAAATGACCAAGGTATATATGTGGATATATATAATAATTATTTCTTAATTATTATATGATTATATATCATGATCTTATATTCTTATTATTATTGTTGCTTTGGTCCAAATTATATTAAAAACATGTTCTAGGTCCAATTTATTCGCTAATAATTTTAATTTTGATGATGGAGGTAGCTAGCATAGTTATATATCTAATCATTTTGTATATTTGTGAATCTTAATAATGATTTTTATGTATAATTATTGCAGAAAAACAGTGAAGATGATGACAATATGATCAAGGATGATGAGGATAGAAATTTGATACAATCTACTGTTGAGCATTCCAACGTAGCAAATAAACAGGTAATTCATCTTGCATAGAAAATTCATGAAATAATGAAAATTAGTGAGATACAAGGAGCAATTCATTTCAATATTCATTAGTGAAATACGGAGTACAATCTAATTAAGGAGCAATTTTTGTGTGACATGTTTGATTTATCAGTTTTATCTAGGCTTTGGTGAAATAATTCGTGTATATCGTTATCAAAAAAAAAAATCTTCATTTTTTTTCCTAATTATTGGTTGTAGCGGTATAAATTATGTCAACTATTTAATTCATTTATTAAGTAAATTAAATCGCGCAATAATTTTAATCATTTAACCTTTTAATTAGTAACTATGGAGTAACATTTAATGCGAGTTAACTAATTAAGTATCTCCACTAACAAAAATGTAACAATCCAAGAAGGGAAAACTGTTTATATGATAAACAAATGCTTATGTTAAAATTATAGCCCAAATTCCCATCATGGATCATAGACTTTTACAAATTCTAGGTAAAATGGTAAATAACGTAGAGTACTCCATTTTTGACTGAAAATTTCTTACATCAAGGTTAATTATAAACCTTGGAGATCATCCTCCAATACTTCCAGTTCATTTGTGAGGACCATTTCACTTTGCGTGTCTAGAAAGAAATACAGTTCATGATGTAAAGCTTATCTATGACCAAAATTATGTGTATAATTATTTTCACATAGAATATATAGTTCCTTATGTTTTGAATATCCATCTAGTACGTACTTGCTCGAGAAGTTGCGAAATATTTGAAATAATCATGCTATAACTTGTAGTCATACTAATTTTTTCGAGGAATTTCTAGCTTAGCATCTAACTAGCTATTAGATGCATATTTTGCATGTAATAAGTCAATTTGGTAAATATAGCTAACTTTAAGAGGTACTTATGATTTGCGTAGACAAATACTATATTTACCCATCAAAGTTGACTATTTTTACCAAATTGATCAATTAATTAGATTCAAAATTTGCATTTAACAGGGAATTTCCCAATCTTTTTCAAAAACTCTCTCATTTATATGTCCCTCTATACTACGTTGTTTTAATTATTCTCATCTGATTTTTCCTGTTCTTGTTTATAGCTTGGCCAAAAAAAATGTACATCACTTAATTAGCTTGTACATGCATCAAATCCATCAATGCACCTGGGCTAAATGGTTTAACTATGTAGTAAGTTGAATTGCAGATAACATCTTGTTCTTTAGTCTCGAGGAAAGACTAGAGATCAAATCACATTTGCATTTATGTATTTTAAATAATGATAGACAATTAAATAAAAGAATGAAGTACAAAAAAAGGATTTTTGGCCTGGGGAGTATAGTATTTACTAGTTTACTACGTACAAAATTGGAGATTTGGCCAGGGCGATGCCCCGCTTTCATCTCAAATATCAAATATGTTATTATTCATGAATTTTTATAATTTATTTTATTATCTTTTTGTAATTTTTTAGCTCGTGTAAAATTCATAAAGATTATTTTTTCATGGTAAGCTTGTTGTAAGGAAAAAAAAACATTTATTTTTTTGGATGAAAATAACAATTATCGGACATTTGGGATAAGGGATATTGTGAACAGCTTAATCAACAAAAATAAAGTGGATTGATGGTTGTGTACGTATTTATATTTCATTTGAAATGTCATGGGATCAATTCTTAATGGCTACATGTTGCTTTCATTGTCCGAAAAACTTTTTAATATATGAGGTGTATCTGGTTTCTAAATATTAGAAACATAGTTTGTTTATAACATACTATTTTAATATAGTATGATATCATATATTTATTGAGTTTCTTTCTTTAATAGTACAAGGATAATAAGTTGACCCTTGTACAATTACTACTTCTGATCGAGGAATCAGATTCCAACGAATCTGGAATTCTGAACCAAACATTAAAAAACTCAAGCTTTCCTGATTTAGTGATGATTGAGCAGAGTATATGCAAATCATTATTAATGCATGTAAATATGTAATGTAATAATGTAATATTGTTATACCTCTAAAGTTCTAAAATTGTTAGTACCATACTAAACCTACAATGCTTTGTTTTTGATATATAGGATGAAGAACTTGAATTAACAAGAGCCGAAATCGGTGAAGTGACGGAAGAGAATGAAAGGCTTAAGCAACACCTAAATAAGGTTATGAAAGATTATCAAACACTTCAAAGAAAATTCCATGAAATCTCGCAACAAGAATCAAAACAATGTCTTTCAGATAAACAAACGTCAACTCCTTCTCCTCGAGCTTCTAGAGCTAATATTGATGATGACGAAGAAGAAACAAACCTTGTTTCTCTTACTCTTGGGAGAACTTCGAGTCAAAATATGAAGACTGGAGTTAACGACCTCAGTATAAAATCCGCAAATGATGATCAAGGTAGTATCGTTAGAAGTAAGAGTAACAATATTGATGATGAGGAAGAAAAAGAGAGAAGTTTGGATCTTGGATTAGAGTGCAAGTTTAAGGGATTAAGAAGTACGATTGATCATCCAACACTTAAAAATTCGAATTTGAGCCCTAATAATAGCCTTGATGAAACAAAAGACGGTGATGTTAAGAATAATAATGTCGCCGCAAGTGCTAGCAGTGGAGATGATGATGTTGTACATCAACCCCCTATGAAGAAGGCTAGAGTTTCTGTTAGAGTTCGATGTGAAGGTCCTACGGTAAGTATAATTTAAAGCACCATCTTTTTTTTTTTTTTTTTTTTTTTAATTTTCATAGCCTCGTATACATGATGACTACATTTACCCGGAGTACATCTCTTGTTATTACATATTTTATATAACGTCGATCATGATGTTTAGAATATCATTGGATCTGATTATTTATTGTTAAATTGGGTAGATGAATGATGGATGCCAATGGAGAAAGTATGGTCAAAAGATTGCAAAGGGAAACCCATGCCCTAGAGCATACTATCGGTGCACCGTTGCACCATCTTGTCCCGTGAGGAAACAGGTATGTTATTACCAAAGTTGCAATTTGCATTGATTTGCTTTGTTCGTTCATGTGCTATAAGTGTGTTATGATCTACAAAGTATATTTTGGAAACGCCTTATTCGAACCACACTAGTGGGTTGTTTGGTACATTTTGTGTATATAATTCCGTTATTATTAATTCATTTTAGTGCCAATAGTTATAATATTTTTTGGTTATAAAATTACCTTGTTAGTTTTAAGAATGTTTATCGATCACTTATATATATATATATATAATATATATAGGTGCAAAGATGTGCTGAGGACATGTCAATCTTGATTACCACATATGAAGGGGCACACAACCATCCACTTCCGGTATCAGCAAGTGCAATGGCTTCCACCACATCAGCAGCCGCCTACATGCTAATGTCCAAATCATCATCATCCTCAGATGTGCTTTCACATCCAACTACAACATCTACAACGACAACCACCGAACCAGCTGATCTCCATGGTGACCTTAGGTACAACATTCTCGAAAATTCAAAATTACCAAAACCATTTTACATACCTAATTCCTCCACATTATTTTCCAATGTTGCTACCCCTACACACCCAACCGTAACCCTAGACCTTACTTCTTCAACCTCCTTACCTTCCAGCAACCAATTTAATAGGGTTAGTCCGAACCTTGGTTCCAGATACTCTTCCACAAATAGTCTTAACTTCAATTTTTCAGACAATAACTCTACCAATTTATTGAACTCTTGGTCGAATGGTCTACCGAGTTACAACACTCAATCTTTCATCAACAAAATAACCCAAGATAATAATAATAATAACCCTCTAAACAACATCATTAGATCATCATCACCAAACAACAATAACAATAATCCGTACAATTTCCAAACTAATCTCTTGCAAAAGAGTATTAGTTCTCATAATAAACCTCCTAATCATGATTATTCTTTACCAGACACAATTGCTCAAGCAGCCAAAGCCCTTACTTCAGACCCAAGTTTCCAATCAATTTTATCCAAAACATTGTCATCCTTCATTAGTGGCAATAATAATGGTAATAATAATAATAATACTTCTTCTTTTGCAAGTTTTTTGGGTGTTGAATCATCAACAAGTAAAGAAACTAATGGTGGAAGCCTTATGCATAATCTTTCTTCTTCATTCCCTTTCTCAAGCTCAAATAATAAAAGGGCATCTAATTCTCCTGATAATAGTAATAATAATAACCACACAAGTAATTAATAAGGCTGATTTATTGAGAACGAAGCTTAGCTTGTAATAGTATGTAGATATGAATAAAAGCCTAAGATTGATTTGTAGATTATTGTTTTTGTGGTCACTGAAATAGTTTTCGGTTGAATTTATATGAAGGAGCAATTTTTTTTTTATTTTGTTTTTTTGTATTGATGCATGNCCTTTTTTTTTTTTTTTTTTTTTTTTTAATTTTCATAGCCTCGTATACATGATGACTACATTTACCCGGAGTACATCTCTTGTTATTACATATTTTATATAACGTCGATCATGATGTTTAGAATATCATTGGATCTGATTATTTATTGTTAAATTGGGTAGATGAATGATGGATGCCAATGGAGAAAGTATGGTCAAAAGATTGCAAAGGGAAACCCATGCCCTAGAGCATACTATCGGTGCACCGTTGCACCATCTTGTCCCGTGAGGAAACAGGTATGTTATTACCAAAGTTGCAATTTGCATTGATTTGCTTTGTTCGTTCATGTGCTATAAGTGTGTTATGATCTACAAAGTATATTTTGGAAACGCCTTATTCGAACCACACTAGTGGGTTGTTTGGTACATTTTGTGTATATAATTCCGTTATTATTAATTCATTTTAGTGCCAATAGTTATAATATTTTTTGGTTATAAAATTACCTTGTTAGTTTTAAGAATGTTTATCGATCACTTATATATATATATATATAATATATATAGGTGCAAAGATGTGCTGAGGACATGTCAATCTTGATTACCACATATGAAGGGGCACACAACCATCCACTTCCGGTATCAGCAAGTGCAATGGCTTCCACCACATCAGCAGCCGCCTACATGCTAATGTCCAAATCATCATCATCCTCAGATGTGCTTTCACATCCAACTACAACATCTACAACGACAACCACCGAACCAGCTGATCTCCATGGTGACCTTAGGTACAACATTCTCGAAAATTCAAAATTACCAAAACCATTTTACATACCTAATTCCTCCACATTATTTTCCAATGTTGCTACCCCTACACACCCAACCGTAACCCTAGACCTTACTTCTTCAACCTCCTTACCTTCCAGCAACCAATTTAATAGGGTTAGTCCGAACCTTGGTTCCAGATACTCTTCCACAAATAGTCTTAACTTCAATTTTTCAGACAATAACTCTACCAATTTATTGAACTCTTGGTCGAATGGTCTACCGAGTTACAACACTCAATCTTTCATCAACAAAATAACCCAAGATAATAATAATAATAACCCTCTAAACAACATCATTAGATCATCATCACCAAACAACAATAACAATAATCCGTACAATTTCCAAACTAATCTCTTGCAAAAGAGTATTAGTTCTCATAATAAACCTCCTAATCATGATTATTCTTTACCAGACACAATTGCTCAAGCAGCCAAAGCCCTTACTTCAGACCCAAGTTTCCAATCAATTTTATCCAAAACATTGTCATCCTTCATTAGTGGCAATAATAATGGTAATAATAATAATAATACTTCTTCTTTTGCAAGTTTTTTGGGTGTTGAATCATCAACAAGTAAAGAAACTAATGGTGGAAGCCTTATGCATAATCTTTCTTCTTCATTCCCTTTCTCAAGCTCAAATAATAAAAGGGCATCTAATTCTCCTGATAATAGTAATAATAATAACCACACAAGTAATTAATAAGGCTGATTTATTGAGAACGAAGCTTAGCTTGTAATAGTATGTAGATATGAATAAAAGCCTAAGATTGATTTGTAGATTATTGTTTTTGTGGTCACTGAAATAGTTTTCGGTTGAATTTATATGAAGGAGCAATTTTTTTTTTATTTTGTTTTTTTGTATTGATGCATGTAATTGTAAAATTTGTATTAGTGTTAATTTATAGTGCTCTTTTTAGCATTGCTTATCTATCTTCGATGATGTGTACATTAGTCTAAAATTCAATGACATCTATCTATGTATACAATATAGCAATTTAAAAAGCGTTGTCATCGAAATATGTTCACACGTCACGTGACAATGGACGTCTATCACCCTTTGGTAGCTACCACCCCATATTATCATACATTAAAAAGAAGTAGAAATACAACATGCATATGAATCGAACCCATGGCCTCAAAGTTAAACATAAGTGTATTATCTATCGAGTTGTGATGTGTTATATATATGGTTGTGCAAACCGGATATTGGAAAATTTCCGATCCAAAATTCCGAAAATGAAAAACCCTACTCTATTTCCGTTACGAAAAAAATAGATATCCGAAAATTTTAATCGAAAAATTACATTGTGAAGTGCTTAGTGCTTTGTTGAACCTTTTCCCAACTTTCCACAATATACAAACTCAAAGTACATATTAAATCAAGCTTAAAAAACAAATTATTAAGAAAACTTAAGCAGTTTAATTACAAGAGGAACACCAACATTCTTAGCTCTTTAATTTTAATTTTCTTTCGGCGGTTTTACTAACCAACTAACAACCACCGCTTTAAACCTTAAAGTACCCAAGGCCAAACTGTGAAACGTCAACTAATAGTGCTTTACCTTCCTTAGCAGCTTGTTCCTTCACATCTTGTGGGACCATTTATCAGATTCTGGCTATGTTTGGCAACATTAAATGAAATTGGGCTAAAATTGATAAGGTAGCTGAAATGGAGCTAAAACTGATGATTAGCTGAGGTAAAACTGAAATCGATAAGTCATCTACTATGTAATTATATACTACCTTCATATCATATTAATTGCAACGATTTGACATTTCTCATTTCTACTTTATGTTAAATCATTGCAAGTAATATGATGCCGAGGTAGTAAATTGTTTGGTAAAACTATATTACTTGATATTTTACAGTATGTATTATAATACATTCTGTTATTTTTAGTTGTAAAAGATGAGTATTTTTGTGTGACAAAATAGCCGTTTGTTTCAGCTATAAATAATTGGAGATAGTATATACATATTCAAAATTTGTTCGTGGCAATAGTTGAGATGTTACCCTAGCATTTAATCCAATTTCAAGTCATTTCATACACATTTTAGTCGTCTAAAATACATCCAACTTATATTCCAAACACCTCTGATCTTATATAATAAGGTTCTCAAAAATTTCAATTGTTGATGATCGATTTCAATTAGCTGAAATGGTTTCCCAAACACAACCTTTGTCAAGGTTGGGTGGTTGACTATGCGACAATGGAACGTAATTTGTCGCGAAGATAGTGGAAGTAGCGCATTACAAGCCCGATAATCAGATTTTTTTTAAACCGGAATTTCGATTTTTGTAAAACATAGTCCGTTTCTGACCCAGTTCCTATTTATAAATTGGATGTTTGGTCCGTGTTTTCTAGACTTTAGAAAAAACCGGATATCCGGTTTTTCAAAATGAGAAATTGGATCGGAAATTCGGATGTATAATTTTTTGCAGCCCTAGTGTTATATGTCTCATATTGCAATATAATTAATAATTAAATCATACATTAAGGATCAACCGAGGTAGAAAATAATCATGCTATTATATGTATTAAACAACACACGTGTGGCATCGTCCGGGCCCAACAACTAGTTAATCATGTAAACCCTACTTTTTCTTAAAATTAATTTAAATAAATAATGAACTCTATTTCATTAAATTCTAAATTAGTTGTAAATACTTGCAAGATTTTCGTTCATTTTGATATGGATGTGAAGATTAAAAGTAAAGACAATAAATAATCAAGGTTGCCTAAAAAATAATAATAATATTGTTCAGGACAAATATAAGGGTCTTACAACTGTACTCCAGCATAACAAATGTATTTTCGTATTTTATCGTCGAACATATTTTATGTAAAATTCATACAGTTAGTCAGTTATACTATGTACGTAATTAACTAGTATAATTACATTGATTATAAAGTAAATGTAATTATTATAAAATATTAAATTAATTAGTTTATATTTTGATAATTATTCTAAAATAGATTGGTAGATTATTTATACTTTCTGCATATAATAAATACAAATTACAAAATTAATTATATATGTGAATGCAATCTATATATATATTATGAAATAAAATAATAATATATATAACACCAAGTTAATGTTCATGCAATGCAAAATTAAAGACAATTTTTTTTATTACACATCTCACATCAATTATAACAATAATGAAAATCAAGTACAATAAAAAACAAAATTAGGTAAAACTTATTGATTTGATATTAATTCTAAAGTGGTATTCCATATTAAAATGCAAAGAAAAATAAGAGAGTTATTTTTATTTCAAATTTCATTATTAATATGATATAAGTTGATTTTGTTTAACTATATAGTTATAGACTTGTAGCTCATCGATTGATAAATTAAATAATTTGAAATATTGCTTAGCAAAGTAACAAAAAAGTTGCACTAAAAAATGTTTCATGAGAAGTTGTTACTTGACAAGGAGTGAATTTAGTGGTCGTTGTTATTATTAGTAATAAAAGCGCGCTTTCTTAAAAAGCTAACATAAGAGTTTAGGCAGAAAAAACTTTAATGAGAGATTGACATTTGAAATGGAGATGAATTTAGGGGATTTTGTTTTAGTAAGTAACTAGCTTTGATTCCCGGGAGTTGCCTCGAATCATTTGATAAAATTTCATTTTAAGATTTCTTTCATTTGTTTTGCCTTTTTCATCAAAATATAAAATATTGTAATTATATATTAATTTAATTTAATTTTGTAACAAATTGAAATGTTGAGTGAACAAATAGGAGTATTATTATAAGATATTTATAATAGATAACCATGATATATTTGATAATTGCGATATAAAAGTTTCAAATAATTGCGAATATAATGTGAGTTTAATATGTTTATTGATAAAGAAATAAAATATAGATTTTACATTTGAACTGTTGAACACATGATTTCAAAAGAAATTTAATGGGTTCAAATAAAAGATCAATTATGATATTGACAAAGAGATAAAATGAACATTTAATTATCATAAAAAAATATATATTCATTATTATCCATTTTTCACATGTTTTATTTATCAACATAGAAAAGGAATTATTAAATTTAATGAGATATTACTTTTTATGATATACATGTTATAATAGTTTTGTTGTTGAAATATTGACAATAATGGCATATAACTTAATTGGTAAATAATGTGTCTCACATGTATAAGGTCATAAGTTCGAGTTTAGAAAGAAAAAACTTAAATGAGAAATTGACATTTGACATGGAGATGAATTTAGTGGTTGTTGTTTTAGTTATTGATATAAATAGATAGATTTGTTGAAATTTTACAAATTATACACCCCAGTAAATACTACACCATTATTATATATATTAATCAATTATTTGATTTTGCTTCCATATAAACTAGGGTAGTTGAGTAGTATTATTCTTTTATTATTGTGATGTTCACAACATAGTCAACTCAACATTTAGTTTCGCGAGATCATATGATGCATCTAATTCACTCTGCTCTTTACTTTTTGATCAACCAAATAGTTAAAATCCTCTCCCACGCAAAACCACTTAACCAAGCTTATCTTAGCTTCCTCATAATGACCAACCTTAGGTTTTTGTTGGCAAATTTTACTGTTGTAACTTATTCTTTTGATTATCTTTGTTCGTGCCTTTGTACGTAAATGTTTTTTTTTTGGGGTCGCCGTCATTGTATTCATATTTTTTATTATGTTACTCACTTATTCATGCTTTCAGTGCAATTATAATTCTTTTTGGTGTTGTTGCGTTTCATAGATTCATGCTTTTGGATCAAAGTTTGACACAAAACCTCATAAATCTTATTCATCTCTTCTTATCCTCCAAGATGGCCCCACATTTATGATTGTTGTCCCAATCAATGTTCGTTGATGTATATCGTTTATTTATACCATTATTAAAACCAAAACCACTCAGCCCCTTCAGGCTTCACCCTCTCCATCAGAACCACTCTATTGCAGGCTACAACACTCCTGGTACTCCTTACACACAATTCACTCTTTTACGCGTTAGTACCTCTGGCCTGTAAGTCTGTAACCCTAATCCCCTCTACCCCACTACAACAAACCTCTCGTGGAATTAGACTTTATCAATCCACTTACATAAAATTATAAAACATTTGTTCAACATAAACCGACCATAAATCACTTACCGACTAAAATTTCACTTTCTACCTCTCTTTATATAACTCCGCCACTTTAACCAAGTGAATCTGAAATGCCAATTAACATTAAAAAAAAAAAACCATCTAAAACAATCCGAACCGTTTTCACATTAGGTAAGACATCATCAATCAAAGAATAGTCATTCACATTACAATCACATATTCACATCTTTCTTAATCACCAAAATCAATCATCATTTTTGCTAATCACCCATTGGAAACAAAAACAAGATCCTACACTACTCAATTCACAAAGAAAAAGCGTTATATTTTTTCAGCAAATGATATCAGATCTTTAGTAACGTATCATTCGATTCACACCATTATCATTTGTTTCCTTCGACAATAAAACGTTTTACTCCCTTCTTTCTTCCTTATAAAACCCTAATTTTCCCCCCCTTTTTTATTCATTCATTCATCATTTCTCTCTCTTCTCATTTCTTGCAGTCGGCGATTGTTCTGCTGATTTCTCCTCAAAATTGATTCAGGGTAAATTTCTTTCTCTCTTTTTCGCCTTTAATTTTGTTGATTTTAGGTTTGATTTAATCAATTGATGATGCAAATTATTGTTTCTTTTGATTTGGAATGTTTTGTTGTTCTTGTTTTACGTTTGTTTTGATGATTTGTTGTTGATTTCTCTATAACAAGTAGCTGAATTGAAGTTGGATTTTAGGATTTAGGGTTAGAGTGTAATAATTTTGTTAATTTTTGATGTGTTGGGATTTAGGGTTAGAGTATAATGATTTTTTAATTTTTGATGCAAAAATCGTATGATTTGTTAATACATGGAAGATATTTAGAATTTTCTTTTTAAGTGATGCTTTAATGATGTTTTAGTTTCTGGAGTTACTGGATTTTCAGATTGTTAGCGAATTTTTGTTATTTTAAAGATTTGTGTGAATTTTTGTTATTGATTTCAAGAATTTAGGGAAGTTAGTTGTGCATAATTGAAGTGAAATTGTAGGGTAAGATAGCTTTCGGGTCGTTTTTAAAGTAATGGTTTTGTGAATTAATAAAGTTTGCCCGTCGAGTTAATGGTGGTGACTTGGTGATGTACGATTTTATTGTGATTAGTTGCTTAAAATGAACAAAGCAAGGAATCGGGGAAATCATGATTTGCAATTTTCTTTGTTAATATCATAGAGTGGTTGCAGCAATGTTGATTCATGTGTAGCCTTTTGAGATTTAATGGCTTTGTGGTTATTGGTTGTTTCGATGTTGGAGAGTATCAAGACTTGAAGAAACCACTCTACCATTTGTATTACTTTGTAAGCTTTTTTTTTGGGTGTGTACAGGTAGTCACAATGTCTACCCCCGCAAGAAAGAGGCTCATGAGGGATTTCAAGAGGTTGCAACAAGACCCTCCTGCAGGAATTAGTGGAGCGCCCCAGGATAACAACATAATGCTTTGGAATGCTGTCATATTTGGGTAAGTATAGCTTGTATTAAAATTATTTCGGTTATTTATATGATGGTTAACTATTACCTAGAAATAGATAAATAAGTCATATCTTCTTGGTTTTGTGGTTACTTTTGCAGTCCAGATGACACTCCGTGGGATGGAGGTGAGTGTTCAAGAACAAAATTTCAACCTCAAACCTTACCCAGCCCCCATCCCCATAAACCAACTGTTTGAGATGATTTGTGTAATTTATGTTCCAGATATTTTGTTGGTTTATAATTAAGTGTTGAACTCTTGGATTGTACCAATGCAATTTGTTTGTCTGTGCCTGTTATTGTTGCTCATTAATTGATTAGTTTCTGTGGCAAGTTAACTTCGTCTAGAAACATTGCAAGGACACTTTGGTAAGGCATCTATTCAAGGAAAACGAAAAAGTGAATTTATTCCAAATTGATTAATGATACTTAATGAGTCTTAAACTTACTTGGATGCATGGAAATCCCAGTAGTTTTTTTCTTTTTTCTTTTTTCTTTTTTTTTCTGCTACAATCTATTTTGACTTCTGGCTGTTTATTTAAAGATATCTTTCAACTAATTAATTGTAAAGAGATTAAGGGTAGTGTAAGGAATAAGAGAGTGAATATGGAAATTGAGGTTGGGCTCTCATTATCATCTCAATCAACACTTAATTTGGAAATTATCACTGGTAGCCATTTCAAAAATTATTCTGTAGTTTTGTTCCACATTTGTTGCTTTCACCTAGATTTTAGAATTAAAGAACAGATTTTTCGGCTATTAGTTTGTCGTTTATTGTAAAAGTTTTTGAAAATTTTTCTTAAAGAAATTTTTGCAAATGCAACCCTAACCCTAAATTGTAAAATATTAGCGTAAGATCCTCATTACTGTCGTGGATGAGTAAAACTGTCACATAAGATTTTCCAAAAAGATTCTGCTAAGGATTGCCAAAAAAATTTCTTTTGTTTTTTCATAATGCATTTTTTATTGGCTTTTCTTGCTTGTTGCTTTATATGTTTGATGTTCAGTTTTGGCATTTCACATCACATGTTTTCCCTTCAGAATAGAGTAATTAATTGGGCTAAATTGTTTTGTGGTGTTTAAAGGTTCCTACCGTTCATTTGTTTTGGTGGAAAGCACTTTTCATGGAAAATAATTTTTATAAGTAAAATAGTTTTCAATGCAAAACAAAATAGTAAAAGAAATTTTCCTTTGTTTGTTTTGGTGGAAGAGGAGAATTAAAAAATTGAAAGGAAAAGGGGAGAAAGATGTAATAAGGATAGGAATAGAAGAATAAGGAATGGAAAGGAAAATATGTCATACCTTGTCTACAAAAGGAAAATGAGTTTTCTTTTTTAAAATGAAGTTTTCCACCTTTAAAAAAATTGATATCCATCCCTTACCAAAACAAACAAAGGAAAATGTGGAAATAATGGAAAATCATTTAACAGGAAAGTATTTTCCTCCAAAACTTTGATTGTTTCGGGGTCTCACGGATGTTAGGTATACTCATAAAATATAAGGGAGAGATAGTTTAATAAAAATTGTGAGAGTAATTAATTGGGCTAAATTGTTTTGTGGAGCATAAAGGTTCCGAAAAAGGAATGTTGAGTTGGTCCACGCTTCACACCTACTTACCCAAAGAAAAAGAAAATACAGTAATAAATGGTTAATTTTCTTTAGACAAAAATAATTTATTATTCTATCGAGTATGGGGACCACTAGTTTGATGTTTCATTTCTTAATCCTTATCCAGCCTTGTCCATCAACCTTCTAAGTTCAAACCTCCATAATCAATTCTTCATGTTTGAAGTTTTAGTAGCCATGAATCCTAAATATCGAAAACAAAATAGAAATTAAAATTAAACCCATCCTATTACTCTATTCACTTAGGAAATTAAAAGCCCCAAGGCTTTCACCTCTGTAACTCCAAAAATGCCTTAATTGTACCTTTAAAACTGTCAAATAAACCCCTAAGTTTAAAACACACCAGAGCGATTTGGTTCGGGTTTGTTTTGCGATTTGGAACGAATGATTCATATTGCGGTTCGAGCTCACGTTCTGCGTTTCTTGTATTACTGGTGTGGACTTAACCACATAGTATTTAAGATTCTATTTCCAGGAGATTAATTAAAGCTGTAGACATGAAATGAAATTGTATATCGGGAATGCAACTTTTGTATTAACTATCGAGGATGGTTTTTATTATGGCTTTTCACGGGGTACCCTTGAAATTTTGTAAAATTCATGGGGTACCCTCTTTGTTTCGAAAATGCATCATATGTCCTGAACCTTTTACCAGCTCAATAAGATGCCCTTATTTTGCTAAATTATGTTTAATTACTTTTAAAATAAGAAATTGAAACTAATTGATTTTTATGATATTAATTTAAACTAATTAATTAAATTAACCAACTTTGCCCACAACCACCACCACTCAAGCACTACCTCCACGGCTCCACCTAGTCTGTGACGGTCTGCCACCACCTAGTCAAGGCCACCACAATTACTATCATCATCGCCTTCTAAATTGAATATTGGAAAATGAAGAACCAAACATTGGAAATAGACTTCTTGGAGTTGTGGGGCTTCTAAGGAAACAAATGTTAGGGATAGGTTGAGTGAACTATGCGATGAGATTCGATGCTGTATGGTAATTTAATTAATTCGTTTGAATTAATAAATAATTAATAGTCAATTAGATTAATATCTTAAATTTAAGGTAATTAAACAAAATAAGAGTATCTTATTGATTTGGTCAAAGGTTCAAGGGCATATGATGCATTTTCAAACATCGAGGGTATCTTATGAATTTTGCAAAAGTTCATGGACCCTGCGAAAAGCCGTTTTTAACTATTATATACTGAAATCGGATAGGAGAGAATTTTTGTATGGGTGATAAGTGTGATTTTAGAGGTCTCTTGTATTAAAAATCAAATGTCTTGCCTAGATGTTTTACATAAGATAATTGGACAATTCCTTGTGGTAAAATGAAAAGATCATGCTTCGGGGAATATAGTGGAATTACATTTGACTTCTATATGTGAAAGAATATTTATATGGATATGTGTTTGGCTTTGGCTGTCTTTACTATATGGTTGGATTTTTGAGCTTTCATTTAAATGTCATGCATCAAGGATGAATGTAGTGGAATGTATACATACTTAAATGTTGTGGAGTATGTTCTTAAGAGGTTGTGTGGTGTGTTTGAGTGGGAGCAACTTGCACTAAAATAAATTTTTACCAAAATTTTGTTAGTTAAGCCGTATTCGAAGTTAATATAAGCAATGTCGTATTGGTTATTATACGGATTATAGATGATTTGGAAGCTTTGAAGAACTTAGTGCTAATTATAGAACTTAGGGCTTGTTCGTATTTACCGAAAACAAATGATTGAAGCTGACCGAACTGATTGGAGCTGAACTGAATTGAAAATAGCCAAAATGAATTGTTTATGAGAGAAGGAAATTAGGAATTGAACTAATTGAACTAATTAGAGCTGAACTGGACTGAATTTAAGCTGAAATGACTGGACCTTGAGTGGTTTGTTCAGCAAAATTGTTGTGATGGTATGTTACTATGTTGCTTTCATCTTAAATTGCCATTGATGAAGGTTAGTTTCCATTCGCTGATTCAATTTTTTGAAGGAAATATGAAAAGAACTTTTACTACATTGCTACCTACACATAAGAGTTTCTTGTTTTTTTAATGTGTCCTATTGGATACAATGGTTTTGAAATTGTCAAATTCTTGAATCTAGCAACAATTAGTGTTAAGTAATATTTGTGTTTTACTACCTTATGTTTCCTACTTTTTAAAATTACCACCTTATGTTTATTATTTATTTATTTATTTTTGTAAATATATTTTATCACCTTATGTTTTTGAAAAACCAAAAAGTACAAACCTTACTTATTGAGGGCCCTAAAGCAACAAACTCCCTTGCTCCCTCTTCATCTTTCTTCAATATCTTTTGAAGTTCATTGTTTCTTTAGATTTATAGATTTTTTCTTTTGAGATGATTGGTAAGTGCAACCATTAAGTTTGTATGGTTTTCGATAGAAAAGTATCAAATTTGTTTGGGAATTAGGATGGATTTTTTTTACTTAACTTATTAACTATAGTATTAGATACCTTTTGGGGTGAGTTGATTTCTTTTCCGCACATTCTTGCCTTTTATTGCTTTCTGAAATTGCTATTCTGTATATATGCCGATAAGGGCGCGATTTGGGGTTTCAAGGGTCGAGTTTTGTGGATTTTATAGAGATCGAATTGAAGTTTCAAGTGCGGTGCTGTGTGGTGGCGGTTGAATTTTGGGTGTTGGGTTACAAATTTCTAGGTGGTTTGTGGTGGTCAAATACTTGTGGGGTGGTCGAAATTCTGGGTTGCGGTGTTGTGTGTGGCTGAGACTGACTTGAACTTGGGCTTGATTTTGGGATGTGGTCGAGAATTTGTCTTGTTTGGGTTGTAGTGAGGGTAATGGTGGTCGAAAATTTGGTTGATGGGTGAGTTGTGGGGTTGGAGAAAGGAAGATATATGAAGATGTTGAGGATGAAGGATGATTTTGTTGTTAAGACTTAACAGAAAGGAAAGCTAGACAGTAGTAAAAAGGGGGACCATAAACCGGAAGCAATGTAACGGAGTCCATGAAAGTAAAGAGTGTACTTTGGTGGTGTTTAGTTAGATTTTCATGAAGAAAAAGTGGCAATATAAAAATAAAATTTTCATAAGGTGATAATTTTAAAAAAGTGAAACATAAGGTGGTAAAATACAATATATAAAAAAAAATAAAAAAATATATAAAAGAAATATTAACTGAAACACAAACAAAACTAAGGATTATCCCAATGCAAGGGTTTAAAGAGCAATACGTTATGGATATGAGTTTCTAGGGATCATGTTGTGATGTATAAGATGCAAAAGAAGATTTTTTTTGAACTTCTCACTAGAATAACTAGTTGATGCCTTCGTTCATTTGGTGAACTCCATCTTCTTGTTGATTATGTGAAGTTTGAAAGAATAATGCTATGGGTGTTGCAATGACATCTGAAGGAGGTTTGGTGAGCCCCTTATAGTTATGGTCGGACTTGGAATACCTCAACCCTAGCGATTGATTCGACAGAACATTTGACACATTTTTCTCAACTGCTATTGCTCACCACGGTGCTATGGTGGGCTCTTACAAGGAAATGTTTCTCAAAAAAATATATTGATTTTATTAAAAATATGTATGAGGGGGTTAGCACGAGTGTACGCACTAGTGTTGGGAAAACAAAAGAGTTCCCTATCACTATTGGTTTACGTCAAAGTTCTACACTTAGCCCTTTTTTTTCCATAGTTATGAACGAATTGACAAGTTTAAATCAAGATGGTATCCTTTGCTGCATGTTGTTTGCGAATAATATTGTGTTGGTCGATGAATCGAAAGAAGCACTGGAAAGCAAGCCGAATTGTGGCTAAGAACATTGGAATCACGGGGTTTTAAGTTGAGTAGAAGTAAATTGGAATGTATGGAGTGTGTATTTAGTGGGACAAGGAACCGGACGACAAGTTCAATTAGTTTGGATGGAAAGAGTGTCCAATGTTCGAATTTCTTTTGTCATTTCGGATCCATTATCCAAAAAGATGGTGAATGAGATAGAGATGTGGACCACAAGATCAAATCGGGATGGTTGAAGTGGAAGAGAGCTTATGGTTTTATATGTGATCGGGCCAATAAATTGAAGGGAAAATTTTACCGCACATCCATTAGACAAGTATTGCTTTATGGGACCGAATGTTGGGCTGTGAAATACTGCCACCTCTATAAGATGAGTGTGGCAACGATGCGTATTCTACGTTGGATGTGTGGGCTTACAAGAAAGGTCAAAATATGGAATGAGGTAATTAGGAGGAAGTTGAGGGTTGTTTCCATTGAAGATAAAATGAGGGAAAATCGGCTTGAATGGTTTGGTCATATAAGTTGGAGACCGAGTAACGCTCCATTATGGAGGTTGGAAGGGTGGCAACAAGAGAGAAAGAGGAGAGGTAGAGGAAGTTCAAAGCAAACTTGGATGAGTGTTGTTAGTGGAAATATGAGGGTGTTGGGGCTTGAAGAACACTTAGTGTCAAAAAGGGAAAATTGGAGGAGGATTTCTGTTGATGACTTTTGTGACTCCTAATATTGATTCATGTCTAGCCAACCCCAAATTAATTTGGGACCAAGACTTAGTTGTTGTTGGTTATTGTTAGCTATCGGCACTGACCATGGTTACCTTTGATTTGAGTGTTTGTGTAGACCGAGTTTAAAAAAAAGTTCAGATGATCTTGTCACAATGTTATTAGTGTCACCGAAGTGTGGGCTGTGGAGTTATGATTTGGAATTCTTGTTCTCCAGCTTGTCTATATGTAGTATTCGGATCTGTGATAATTTTTAGCTAGACAAGGGGACAGTCAGAGTTTCTCATTTCCTTTGCTCCTAGTCATCTTGTTGAGAGAACTTTCCTGACTTCCTAGGGAGGGGAAGAAGGTTCTCAAATACATTGAGAGATATGAAGGTGACAATTCTGTCAGTTGTGCAACCTTTCTCACTTTATCAGAAAGATCCCTAGAGAGCTTTGGTAGTATGTTGAGGGCGAGAACTGTAGTAAAAATGATTTGTTCATCCAATTGATCACAGAAGTTTTGTTTGTTATCACCCTTTAATAAAAAAAGAAAAATCATAAGTCATTAGAATTTTATATGCCCTGGTCAAGGTGAGGTGAGATGACATGAATCATGATTTCCATTTCATTTCTTGTGTACACTTCTGTAAATTTTGTGAGATTTAAGGAACATATACAATTATACATGAGTTGCATTGTTTTGTCATCATTTTTGTGCATTTTGCATTGAGTGAGCACATGTTCCATACTTCCATGACAAGAAACTGGATGTTAATCTTGAAAGGTCAACATTGAGAATTCGAAAATTTTGCAACTAAAATGTTTTGAGTTTTTCAGGCACGTTTAAGTTGACTCTTCAGTTTACAGAGGATTACCCAAATAAGCCCCCCACTGTTCGTTTTGTTTCTCGAATGTTTCATCCTAATAGTAAGTGATTTTGCCATTTAGTGGTCCTCTTTCATGCAGTAACCAAATTTGTGCTTGGTAATAATTTTTTGTAATCTATTTAGTTTATGCTGATGGAAGTATCTGTTTGGACATCCTACAAAACCAATGGAGTCCGATTTATGATGTTGCAGCCATCCTGACATCCATACAGGTTAGGTGTTGATTTTGGTTATAAAATGTTGATTGGATTACGTTCAATGTTAATTGCACTGCAGACTTGCACACCGTACACCTTATCTTGTGCCTTAAATGAATATTAGTGTGCAGGGAGACTAAAGATGTTTTTCTTCTCACATTTATGTAAAGAATTTGGTTTATTGGATTATTTGCAGCTTTCTTGTGACCTTGTCTAATATCTTTGGAGTCTTTGATTCATTTTGATGTTGTCAATACAATTGAGGTTGAAATTTCATCCAGTTGTCGATCTTTCAGAGCTACTATGTATTTAGAATGACCTTATGGAACAATTTTCAGGGACTGATTATTAATTATTTCTTGTTCGTCCTTGGTTAATTTGAGCAACTTTCCATATTTCATGATTGCATAATGTACACATCTCAAATCTTCTATATATATGGTATAATCTTTTTAGGGAATTAGGTTCTGACTTCTGACCTTGTTTTTAACCTTGGTATGACATATTGTATTTTTTCCCCTTATTTCTTGGATTGTGTACACAATCAATAGCTCTATTTTGTGGTCTGCTTGCCTTCTTTCCATGGTTTTGTTGTATTGTATAAAGGCGGGTTTAGTTGAATATTTGATATTTTCTCTAATAACAAGTGCTTTGCTTTTTCTTGCTACAGTCGCTGCTTTGTGATCCAAATCCCAACTCACCTGCAAATTCTGAGGCTGCAAGACTCTTTAGTGAGAACAAGAGAGAATACAACCGAAGAGTCCGAGAAATTGTGGAGCAGAGCTGGACAGCAGATTAATAACATGCTGTAGTGCAACTTCAGCTTTTATAAGCTCCGAGGCATGTTGCTATGGCCTCTTCATATCTGTATACATGTTATAACTGTGTATCAATTAATCATATGAATCCTGTCAATTTGTGGATGTTTGCTTTGATTTCAAGTAGCAATGTGTGGAATGATCAGTGCTGCCCCTCATTTGTAACATAATGGTGAACATTGACCATCTCCAATTTGTAGATCTGTTGTGGATGTTAATTGAATCAAGAATCTATGTGAAGGAAAAGACCTTCGAACAAAATATAAGATTGTTAGTTCTACATAAATAAAAGGATGATATCTAATAGAATGGCTTATCAAGAATTTAAACCTAAGGAGATGACATTCATAGAGAGATCGAGTCAAAACGGAGCAGTCATGGAGGAGAGAACATTAAGGGAAGTTAGACAAAGAAGAGAAGAATATCATATACTATGTACTTGAAAGAGAGAGATAGTCCTTGTGCATAAAAGGAAAAGATCATTATTAGAGTGTGAGAAACTGAAAATGTAGCTGGAAATTGTTTGCAAAGCATAATAATTCTTGAGTATTTAGGGTAGTTTGACATTGCGAAGATCCTAGATTCCTAGTTAATCACTTGATATGTAAATTAAGTGGTAATTTTGTAATTTTTCATACAATGATGTTTCTAAAGGAATTGTATATTTAAATTACGAAAGTATCATGAAAATCAAGTGATTAGCTATGAAAATCTCTTCAATGTAATCAACTTAGGAAAATCAAGTCATAAATCCTCAAATAATTTTCATTTTGAGCTAAATATTTAATAGTACTTGTTTGTAGCCCTTAGGGTTACATATAGCATTATCCTCAAATAATTGGGCCTAGGACGGCCCCTCTTGAGGCCTTTAAATGAACCTTCTTGGGCCCATCTTATTTCCTCTTGTTTTTTTTACTAAGTGCTTAAGACCATGACAACACTTTCCACGAATGATTTCAACCCTAAATAACTTCTTTTCATCCCTCTTATGACCTTTTCCGAAGAATAGAAACATAGCTTTTTTACGTACCCTCTAAAAACTTGTTATCATCCCTATTAAGGCATTTTCACCCCAAATCTCCTGATCTGGGTTAATATATTAACCATACGGGCAACTTGAAAAGTTTGTGGCAACTTTTAATCCAGGACTACGGAAACTCAAAAAACAGTGAATAATAGACTTTGATTGAGGTCTACATAGGGGCCGTTCGGAGCCCTGTCACTTTTTTTCCCTGGTTTTTTTATCACGTGCTATTGACCACCATAGGACTCCCCATGATATGTTTCGGCCGCTAAAGGCCAGTATTCATTCCTCTTATGACCTCTTACAGAGAAGGGAAAAATAACCTCTTATGGGAACTGACTTAAACCTTGTTATCATCCATCTTATGAACTTTTTATCCCAAATTGCTTGATCTAGTTTCATACTTTGATTATACGAGCATCTCCGAAAATTTTTAGTAATTATTTTTTCGGGACCTCGGAATCCCAAAAAACAGCTCTGCTGCCGAGTCTTTACCAGTGGTGGATAAGGAAATTCTTCACAGAGGGATTCTGAGGATCAACAGTGAATAATAGCATATGATAGAGGCATCTGGAAGGGCCATCCCGAGTCCCGTCGCTTTTTTCTCTCTTTTTTTACCACGTGCTATAAACCACTACAGGAACCCCCACGATAAGTTTCAGCCCCTAAAGACCTGTAACCATCCCCTTATGGCGTCTTCCAAAGAAGGGAAAAATAGCTTCTTATGGGAACTTTCTAAAACCTTGTTATCCTACCTCTTATGACCTTCACCCCGAATCTCTTGGTTCGGGTTCATATTTTGACCATACAGGCACCCTAAAATATATTTGGCCATTATATTTTTCGAGAGTCCGGAACCCCAAAAAACAGTGGATAATAGCCTTTGTTTGAGGCATTTGAAGGGGCCATTTCGGGTTACCACGTTCAATGGAATATCACAGGACTCTCCACAATCGGTTTCGGCCCCTAAAGACTTGTAATGATCCCTCTTATGGCCTATTCCAAAGAAGGGAGAAATAGTCTCTTACGAAAACCGTCTAAAACCTTGTTATCATTCCTCTTATGACCTTTTCACCCTGAATCGCTTAGCCTGTGTTCATATTTTGACCATACTGGCACCCTGAAAAATGTTCGGTAATTTTTTTATCTTGGACTCCGGAACCTCGTAAAATAGTGTATAATAGCTTTGGTTGAGGCCTTCAGAGTGGTCGTCTCGGCTCTGTAGTACGTTTTTTCGCCTCGTTTTTTTACCACGTACTATGGACCACTACAGGATTCCTCACTATCGGTTTCGACCCTTAAAGACATGTAATCATCTCTCTTATGGCCTCTTATGGAGAAGGGAAAAACAGCCTCTTGCGGAATCGTCTTAAACTTAGTTATCATCCCTATTATGACCTTTTCACCCCAAATCACTTGGTTCGAGTTCATATTTTGACAATACAAGCACCCCAAAAACTTTTCAGCAATTTCTTTTTCGGGACCCTATAACCCCTACAAACAGTGGATAATAGCCTTTGATTGAGGATTATGTAGGGGCCTTCACGTGCCCCGTCTTATTTTCACTCTATTTTTTTTTTACCAAGTGCTATAGATTAGCACAAGGCTTCTCACGATCGGTTTTGACCCCTAAAAACCTGTTTTCATCTCTCTTATGACCTCTTCTAAAGAACAAAGGATATTACTCAAAGTTTTCAAAGGTTCTAGGGACTATAAAAAAATTTCCGAAATTTTACACAATACACTTATGGTCAAAATAGGATCCCTGAACAGCTAATCGGGATTCAAAAGGTCATAAGAAGGTCCCGGGAGAGTAAAAAGACTATTATTTCCTTTTTTCTGAAATTGTTTGTATAAGGGATGATTGCAAGTTTTTATAGGATGAAATTGATTGTTAAATACATCCGTGTAGCGAGCTTACAGACAGAAGTTGCACGCGACTTATGTTCCCCTCATTACCCAACTCACATTCCCAAGTTATAGACTGTCCATTCTTGAAAAGGGTCCTCCTTGATCTCTTGACATTGCTTTAGTAGCTTTCTAACCAATTTCAACTATATGAGTATCTTCCCTTAATCTGAAGGTAATTATGTAAAAGTTTAGGCCAATATTATTTCAAAATTATACCCCAGAACCTTCGAAAACCAAGATATAATAATAGAAACAATTTTGATACCCTAAGATGTAGGCATATTTATAATCAATAATTAATTTTTCTTACAATCAATAAATAAACGGCGGCTGACAAGGAAAAATGGTATGAATTAGCATAACTAAAGCAAAATTAGAAATCACAAGCTTGTAAATCAAACCTTAAACAATATGTATAATAATTTTCATGTTTATAATTCATCCATGTTCTCTTGAAGTCCTTCAATGAACTGACTAAACCAACCTTCCAACATAAAACTACAATAATAGAGTATTATTATTATCTCAAATTAAACCAAATTTTAAAAAATATAACCTAAAATTTAAGCATACGTAAAAACAATAACATGTATGTTTCAATAAAAATAAACTTGTTCATTCTTCTAAGAGCTGTTGAATCCCTTCAACCAACTCAGTAAACCATCCACCATCCTCCTCATCACACTCTTCTTCTTCTTCTTCGCTTTCCTCTTCTTCGAGTTCTTCTTCTTCATTTGAACTTCCTTTACCATGTCCTCCTCCTTTATGCTTCTTAATCTTCTTTAACATTTTATAAACCAACTTTAGATGTTCTTCATGATCATCTTTGTCGTCACCATCACCATCCTTTTTATCCTTCTTGTGATTATCATTATTATCATTGTCGTCTTTTTTATCCTTCTTGTGCAAGTACTCTTGAACTTTTTTAAAAAACTCAAGATGACGATCAGTAGTAACATTACTATCATTACCACCAATTGTCGCGGGAGCTGTTGGTGTTGCGTTGGTTGAGTCCGACTGAGAAGATTTGTACTTATGAAGGTAAGTTTCAGCCTTAGCCATAAACCTCTCTCTTCTAGACTGGTTGGCCTCCATAATTATAATTATGGTTGTAGTTGTGGTTGTGGTCGTGATAACAAGAGTTTAATTCCTAGAGGTAAGGCAGTGGCAAAAACTTTAGGAACCCTGTTCTAAAAATAAATAAATTAGACCATTATATTATTAATATTTAGATATTATATATTATAAGTAATAATATGAAAGAAAATATAAAATTTAGGGGCCCTGTGTATGTTGGTGCCCTATACGGTGGGGCTCCTTAGACCCCGTCTAATACGGTCTTACGACTAGAGTAAATGAAAAATATATAGTATATGAAAGATATAGATATTATGGGGAATTTATTATTTATGTAGTTAAAAGTGGAAAGAAAGGATGGTAATTAGAAGGAGATTAGGGAAATGAGAGAGTTTTGAGTTGATATATAAGATGGGGCTTAGGAGCACATATATATACAAGTACGTATCTTTAATTAGCAAGAGGGAGGAAGGAAATGGAGAAGGAGCGTAAAGTTGACTAATGAAGGTGCGTGGGTAAGTCAGTAAGTGGATGGCGTGAATTACATACTCCATAAAAGAAAATTATGGAGTACATTATTACTAGTCCGTATATTTTATTATTATTCAGCAAATGGGCTTGGTGCATTGATACCCCCTTGAGTTCCAATCCTCCCCTATTAAATGTGTGTGCCGGACAATATAGATTGGGTGTGCACCTGGTAGTAGGATCTTAATCTAGACCTCTTAACATTATCATAAAATAAAATTTTATTATTATTATTACGATTTTACAAGTATATGCACATAAAAAGTTAAACCATTCTAGCCATTGATATTGGGGATGATGAATTTAAACTAATTAAATCTTTGGTGTTTTACTAGTGCCTTTTAAAATTTTTAATTAACTAAACTAGTTAAGTAAATAACATTAAATATCCAAATACTAGCTAGCACATTTTCTGCGGTTTTAGCATGCAAAGTGTAGTTGCGGCNAGGAAAAATGGTATGAATTAGCATAACTAAAGCAAAATTAGAAATCACAAGCTTGTAAATCAAACCTTAAACAATATGTATAATAATTTTCATGTTTATAATTCATCCATGTTCTCTTGAAGTCCTTCAATGAACTGACTAAACCAACCTTCCAACATAAAACTACAATAATAGAGTATTATTATTATCTCAAATTAAACCAAATTTTAAAAAATATAACCTAAAATTTAAGCATACGTAAAAACAATAACATGTATGTTTCAATAAAAATAAACTTGTTCATTCTTCTAAGAGCTGTTGAATCCCTTCAACCAACTCAGTAAACCATCCACCATCCTCCTCATCACACTCTTCTTCTTCTTCTTCGCTTTCCTCTTCTTCGAGTTCTTCTTCTTCATTTGAACTTCCTTTACCATGTCCTCCTCCTTTATGCTTCTTAATCTTCTTTAACATTTTATAAACCAACTTTAGATGTTCTTCATGATCATCTTTGTCGTCACCATCACCATCCTTTTTATCCTTCTTGTGATTATCATTATTATCATTGTCGTCTTTTTTATCCTTCTTGTGCAAGTACTCTTGAACTTTTTTAAAAAACTCAAGATGACGATCAGTAGTAACATTACTATCATTACCACCAATTGTCGCGGGAGCTGTTGGTGTTGCGTTGGTTGAGTCCGACTGAGAAGATTTGTACTTATGAAGGTAAGTTTCAGCCTTAGCCATAAACCTCTCTCTTCTAGACTGGTTGGCCTCCATAATTATAATTATGGTTGTAGTTGTGGTTGTGGTCGTGATAACAAGAGTTTAATTCCTAGAGGTAAGGCAGTGGCAAAAACTTTAGGAACCCTGTTCTAAAAATAAATAAATTAGACCATTATATTATTAATATTTAGATATTATATATTATAAGTAATAATATGAAAGAAAATATAAAATTTAGGGGCCCTGTGTATGTTGGTGCCCTATACGGTGGGGCTCCTTAGACCCCGTCTAATACGGTCTTACGACTAGAGTAAATGAAAAATATATAGTATATGAAAGATATAGATATTATGGGGAATTTATTATTTATGTAGTTAAAAGTGGAAAGAAAGGATGGTAATTAGAAGGAGATTAGGGAAATGAGAGAGTTTTGAGTTGATATATAAGATGGGGCTTAGGAGCACATATATATACAAGTACGTATCTTTAATTAGCAAGAGGGAGGAAGGAAATGGAGAAGGAGCGTAAAGTTGACTAATGAAGGTGCGTGGGTAAGTCAGTAAGTGGATGGCGTGAATTACATACTCCATAAAAGAAAATTATGGAGTACATTATTACTAGTCCGTATATTTTATTATTATTCAGCAAATGGGCTTGGTGCATTGATACCCCCTTGAGTTCCAATCCTCCCCTATTAAATGTGTGTGCCGGACAATATAGATTGGGTGTGCACCTGGTAGTAGGATCTTAATCTAGACCTCTTAACATTATCATAAAATAAAATTTTATTATTATTATTACGATTTTACAAGTATATGCACATAAAAAGTTAAACCATTCTAGCCATTGATATTGGGGATGATGAATTTAAACTAATTAAATCTTTGGTGTTTTACTAGTGCCTTTTAAAATTTTTAATTAACTAAACTAGTTAAGTAAATAACATTAAATATCCAAATACTAGCTAGCACATTTTCTGCGGTTTTAGCATGCAAAGTGTAGTTGCGGCTTTATTTATTTATTTATTTATTATTATTATTATTATTATTATTATTATTATTATTATTATTATTATTATTATTATTATTATTATTATTATTATTGCAGTTGTTTGGAGAATGTACATAAAGTATCATTGATCGATATTTGATTTCTTGGCTAAATTAGCATAATGAAGCTTAAGTTTCTTTTTAGTCAGCTAATATAATGTCTATTTATAAATTCAACAATTACATAGAAAAAGCAATGAATATTTATGGTTAATGCTTTTAAGTTTTAACTTTAATTGTAGTAAATGATACGGAGTACTCTGAAATATATGATGGGATAGGACTATAGGAGTGAAATAAAATTTCAATTTCATACTTTCTACAATATTTCCACAACTTTGACCTTTACATATTATCAACACAATTTTTTTTGTTATAAACTTACGACTGGTAACAGTTTCGCTTACCCATCACCCATGGAACATCTTTTTCGACCTTCATAACAAAAGATAAGAACATATAAATATATAATACTCTGATTAAGTGATTAGCACATCAATTTTGACTAAACTAAACACGGATTAAGATAATATAGTACCTTTTTGTTTCAATTGTTTGCACATATATAAGGGTCTGTTTACTCCAACTGAAAACAGTTGAACTGAATTGAGCTGAAAGTTTTTTGTGAAGGATTAAGGAGTAGCAAAATAAAAGAAGATCTGAATTGAATTGAATTGATTTTAACCTGAAGTAAACAGGCCCTAAATATGGAGCACCTTAATAGAATACAACTTGTCGTATTGTCTTATAAAATTTCCTTTTTGAATCAGTAATATAAGTTGGCCATTAGGTTATATGCTACTTTAATCTAAATTCGAATTTTTATAACAAAGTTTTATATACACCAGGTGTACAATAGTTATTGTATAACGGGTTTGAAGTTATACTTTTTCGTGTTCCAGTTACTATTAAATCAGCTCAAGTTATACTTTGTTGAGTTCAAGTTACCTTTTTTTTTTTTTTGAGTTCTAGTTACTTTAAAATAAGCTCAAGTTAACATGCTCTTTCTTAAATTATAATGCTAAAAACCTAATTTTAATGAATGTATATAGCTTATTATGCCATATATAAAATTTATTTGATCAAGATATTCAATTATATTTCAATGGTTTCAAATTTACTAAAAATTCAATTCTAGTTACCAAAAAACTAGTTCAAGTTAATCGTTGTATAGTAATATTATTGTACACCGGGTGTATATAATATTCATTCTTTTATATTTTGATTGAAAACTCCACTCTACTCCTCACTCTACTCACTGATTTGATCAATTATTATTGTTATTATCATCATGATGATGATCATCATCATTATTATTATTATTATTATTATTATTATTATTATTATTATTATCTCATTTTTGGAAATAAGCTTATTTACACGTTTGGTTTATTACATGGTTGGTCTACTACATTTGTTGATGGTCTATCCACAAATGAGAGATAGTTTGTTCTAGTGTAATTTTGTTTGAGTCACGTCAATTTTGTAACAATTTTACAAAATTTAGGGCCATAAGAGAACGGTACAACTTAAAAATTATTAGCACTACTCGACAAATTCATTTACAATTTCCTTGAATATATATAATTTCATTTACGATTCAAATATAGATCTTAGTAATTTTATTTTAAAGATGCATACAACATACTTCAAAGTTTTCATAGAGTCAATCACCTAATAAGGAATTAAGGATGTTTTGCTATCGGACAAATTGGAGAGGTCACCATTGTTTTTCCTTGTTCAAAATTAAAAACCAAGAAAGTGAATACCGGATAGTAGAAATGTAGTCAATTTGAGAAAATTAAAATTCATTGGTAAATGTATATATGTTGATTCAGCAAAACAGGCACCCTAATCACTCTCTGTTCCCTAATGAAGCTTAATTTAATTTTAACAATCAAAGGTCAGCTAGAGCTTTGTTGACAAGTAAGATGGTTGTAAAACATTAATGTATTATGCACAACAATATAACTATCTATAATAGTCTTTAATAAAATTGTAATAATTGGTCTTTAATATATTAAAGAACCAAAGGCACAACTGGAATACAACTTAATAAATATATTAACAGAGCATTGTATAATAATAAGTGACAAACACACAATTTTAAAGATTCACACTTCTTGTAAGAAAGAAAGAAAAAAAAAGGTACATTGATTGTAACTTGCCTGATAAACTGAGTGCCTAAACCTTTCTACACACAGGAAAGCCCTCCACTAAAACTAACGAAGACAAACCTCTAGTCACAGCATCAGATACACCGTCTTACTCCATATTGGCGTTGAGCTTAATTTGCTTCTACTACGCTTATTTCTCCCATTTGTACCGGGGCATCCTGTAGAGAGCCAAAATAGATTCAGAAAACGGAGTTGGAGTTCTCCATATGGTGAAAGAAAGCTATGACTATGTTATACTCGTCAATTAAACATGGGTGTGACAAAACTTTCATGAAAAGGTCGTGTTTGACAATTAGACATATAGATATATCTGTGTGTTACAATTAGCGAGTGAACTAGAAAAGTGATATGCTAGATTCAGATGATACACTTCCATTAACTGAATTGAATATTTTTCTAAGAGAAACTCTCTGTTACCTTGTTTTCTTTGTTTCCGTCGAAAGTTGGTTCCCCATCCAATGCCTTTACAGTGACTGCAAAAAGCAAGCAAACAATCAAATTTAGCTCAAGTCAATTGACTGTTGTTCAGTGTGTACGATGCAAGGATCATGAACCGCGCTAAAATGATGATAGGTACCTTCTTCTGAGACTGGCTCATCCTGCTTCTTTATCTTGTCTCCATTATTTGACTCTTGCTTACCTGACTTCTGAACTTTCTTCTTAATGTTATTGCCCTTACTATCTGCCACTAACTTTGTTGGCTTAACAGGATCAAGGTTAACAGATGCTCTCATCTTAGTTGCTGAAGTAATTCTCGGCACATTCTCCTTGGAAGACGCTTTTGCAGAAGAAGCTTGAGTATCAGTTTTCAGAGATTTTGGTTTAAACTTTTTGGTTGCAGCAGTAGAAGAGGTACTTTGAGCATCCTCACTAGCAGTTGCATCTTCAGGCACATGAGAACAGGTTACAGATTCTTGCAACTGCTCAAAGGTTTCTGAGATTTCATAGCTCTCAAACAAGGCCTTGACAGTATCTCCAAGCTCAGCTAAGTTGTGCTTCTGCACATAGGATTTTAGCTCCTCACGCATTCGCTGCATAGGCTGAACAAAAGTATTGGATTCAGGAACAAAATAAACTAGTCACTATATCTTGGCTCATATTGTAGCAGAATAACAATTCACGAGCAGGAAAGACTATACACAACAAAATGTGAAACGGAAAAAAAAGAAAAGCCAAGGCAACAAAAAAAGATCACTGATTTAACCACATGACTATAGTCGATATACTGCTTTGAACTATGACCAATATGCTGCTTTACACATACCTTCAGCCCCAATTGTTTACGAAAATACACAATCAGTACAGTAATGTCACACAGCTTGTGCACCCAAGAAAATAATCATGTGAATGGTGACTATAAGCACCAAAGAGTAAAATGATGACCAAGTTGAAAATTTGCAAAACAAAAAAATCAAAATGGCATTTTACACCTTGAAAAATGTTTTACTTTCGAAGATTATTGGCCACCATATAGGATATATACCGAGAATTGTGTTTCATGAGACTTTCAAAGCCTCGGACTCAGGTACACAATCAACTAAATAAACAAGAATGATTTTTAAGCCAGAAGCTCATTGCAAACATTCAAGAATCCACATTAGCATTACCTAAACAGCATATCATTAATTAAAAAGCAATAGCAATGCACTACCTCGCATCCTGCTTCAAAAGCAAGCTTGAAGAACCCGAGTGAAATCGAGTGCTTAGAAGCAGACTCTGAGAGCTTAATTTGTGACAGCCAGTAAGATGCTGATGCCAAGATATTGAACTTCCTACGAATTGATGATCTAGAAACATCAGACATCGGCGTATCACATCTTTCCTGTCCATTAATCGACCTCTTGGACCTAGCTTCAGAAATTGGTGTAATGTTGTAAGCAGTTGTTCTTTGCTGCGGGCTTACAGACGATTTCCCAGGAATTGACTGCCTTCTGGGAGGCTTTGCGGCTTTGTCCTTCTCCTTGTCCTTGTCAGATAGTTCAAGGACACTTACACTTTTACTCATGTGAGAATTCCTCCCTCTAAAGAAGTCAAGTCATCCACCAAATCACCAATCAGGGAAAATACTACAAGTAGATATATCAAAGACATACAATTCATAATTTCCCTTATAAACCCACGATACTTTCGACACGATTTTACCAAGTAAACTTTTAAAGAACAATGATTACGACAGTTGATTAATTGATCAAACAATGTTGATCAGTCCATTTTTCGGATAATTTCGATTTTTCGTGATCCATGTCCGAACAATTAACAGGTTGCATGAACCCAATTACAACTCAATATCAGACACAAAGTACAACTATGATGTTAAAAAATGGAAAAGAACACATTTTTCTACACTCCATACACTATAAAATTCTTATATTTTCGGATGAAAAACTCAACAAAAACTACTGTACATGACAATGTGACATCGAATTTCGAAACAATCATGTAAATTCGCCACAAAATCCTAAAATAATCAACAAATTCTTCAGAATTAATACCATGCATTATATCATCCCTAACACATACAAAACCCTAAATTATCAGTTTAAAATACTGTACAATTTTCAGTCCACAATTAAACGTAACATAATACGAAAATGAGAAATAATTTGAATAATTCAAGTTCAGTTATAAAAACTATAAATAAACTGCAAAAACTCAAACAAAAGTAACAAACAAAAACAGAGATTATAAATAATTACATAAATACCTTTTCGAATTAGCAGAAGAAGAATTATTAGCAAATTCAGGCGATTTACTGTTTTGATCATTCTTCAACTTAGTAGCAGAACGAAGTGGATACCTAAGCTTCGATTTTCCTACATTTTCCCCCAAAATTCAAATAAAAAAAATAATCAAAATCCGTTTAATTCTTCAAAATGTTGGAAATCAAAACCCTAGAAAATAATATTAATAATTGCTCACCAACAGAAGAAGATGACGGTGGTTGAAATTTCGCAGGTTCTTCTTCCATAACTGCTGATTATTGTATTGTTTTTTTTTAGAGAGAGAAAATACGAAAGATGAGAGAAGTTTAAGAGAGAGAAAGTGAGGGGGATGATGAGAGAGTGAGAGTATTATGAGAAAAACTGACTCACTTTAATATATGTTTTTTTGGCGGGAAATTTAGTGGCGTTTTATTAATTTTTTATTTTTTTTTTATGTTGGAAACGTTGCGTCTTTTTTCTGTGACCGTTGCTGACGTGGTAGGTGGTGATTGGTGGAAAAACCGGAAGTTTAAATAATATTCAAGTGTTAAACGGTTGGATTTTTGGCGGGCCCCATGTTTTTGGGATTTTAAAAGTATGTGACGCTCCTATGCTTAACTTTTGTTGAGTGTTATTCGAATTTTGAAATTTAAACAATCCTTTAATTAGGGAATAGCAATTACAGTTTATGTTTAGAGAAGTGACTGAGATTGGCCCCACTACTTGCTTGATTTGGCCTGAAAGTTGGTGTGATCTAAACCGTTTTAGAGATGCTAATGACATGAAATAGACAAAGCTTGAAATTGACATGAAAGTTTATGTGCATATTAATAAATGTATCTAATTAAAATTTTGAAGGTTGATTAATAAACAAAGCTTTTACACGCGCAGTTTAGTATTGGCTAGCTATACTCATGAATAGCTCATTCATATTCGTTATTAACACTCACAAATTGTATGTAACTGAGAATGAGGGATAACTCACTTAGTTAAAGCTTCTCTTCCATTTCCATAGGTCTTAGGATTGATTTTCATTTCCGCTCTTGTGGCTCTCTAGTACCCAACAAAAACAGTCGTATGTAGCTCTTTTAGAAGGTCAAAATTTAATAGACCTTGACATTTTAATTTATTTTTTGGGTACAATATAACTAATTGATAGCTATTCTTCTAAGGGCCTGTTTATTTCAACTGAAAATAGCTAAACTGAACTGATTGGATCCGAACTGAACTGAACTAAAATGAGCTGAGCTGAACTGAACTGAAAGTCTTTTATGAAGGATTAATGAATAGCAAAATAAGGGAAAAACTAAACTGAACTGAATTGAGTTGAACTGAACGGATTTTAAGTTGAAGTAAACAAGCCCTAAATGCATGCCTTTGACATAGAAAGACACTACGTGTTTCCTATCATTAAAACAAATTCACACCCTGCGGTCATTGTAGGAGAAGGGAGTACTCATTTGTGTGAAATATTCTAGTTTTGTGATTTTAATGCACTTTGCTTTGTTTTTGGCTCCAGGAATTATTTAATGAATTGTCTAATTTTTTTTTTAGTATGCCCACCCGGTTCACCAGAGTTTAGCTCCGACTATATTCAGATTCGACCCGTGTAGCACACCTAGTTTATGGTAGGTGAGCCTCCCAATAAGAGTTTTTTTGCATTCGATGAGGCTCGAACCCAAGACCTCCCTTAAGCGGCATCAATCTGCTTACCACTTGAGCCAATTCTTATTGATTTAATAAATTGTCTAATGGATGATCGTTTTCGGCCTGTGATGTCGTCAATGCAACAACCGATGAATATTGATGTGGAAGCAGATGTGTATCTCATGCATTTGATTGTTCTCATGCTGGGTTCCTAAGAAAATATGCATGTGAATGAACCCATCAACTGTTCATGGGCAGCCCAAGAAACAATAGGGTGCCCAAAATACACATAATGTATGTCCCTAACAATAGTGAGCCCAGGATTACACATAACACATATTCTTATTCTTGGTTATATTATCAACTAGATTAATAATCGTGCCTTGCACGATTTAAATGAAAAATAATTATATGCGTAGTAATATGGAATATGCATTTTTGTATATTAATTTTATTATTACATAATAAGATTTGTAACATAATTTAATTTGAATAAAACTTTGAATGAAGCAATTTTAATTATCATTGTATTAAAAATAATTCAAAAAGTATTGATATGAGAATAAATATTTCAAGAGATTTCTTTTTAATATTTTAATTTAGTAGTTTTTTTTATTTTATTTTAATATTTTAGTTTAGTGATGAATAAGAAAGCTAACTAAATAAATTTATGATTTTTGGAGTATTTCAATTTTCGGTTATAGTGGTCTTTACTTTAGTTATTAGTATAGATGTTAGACACTCACTATTTTTTTTTTGGAACAACCACATCGGTTACAACAAATAGGGAGAAGCATCATAAATGTGATAATATCATCTGAATACTTTGTTCATTTAATTTGAAACTAAATTATTAGCTCATTTAAAATCAAATAAATAAAATTTTCCTCCTTGGTTATAACTAGGACTGTACAGTCAATTGTATTATAGAATATTGCTAGATAATTTTAGGCTTCATTATTCATTAATTGATTATTAGGTAAAGGGATGGTAAAACAACAAACATCTCTTTCATAAATAAAAGATTATTACAATTAATTATTCTCAAAATAAAAATAGAATTTTTTTTATAATTTGATGAATGATTATTTATGAGTTGATTTAAATAAAACATGGAAGTAATTAAAAAATTGAGCAGCATTTTGAAGAAATACAACCAACAAAACTGATTAACAACAAGTAAACACAAAATGCTTTCATTTAGCGCCACCAAACATCTTCTTCAACTTTTCGATTTGTGGAGCATCCAACAAAGTAGTCTTTTGAATAACATCGGTAGGAATGTCGTTGGCAGCAATGGACGTACTAACAGTACGAATGCCGGGATTTGCACTGTTCCAAGAAGCAACCACAAAAGCATTAGTTTTACCAACGTTAACCATAAAATGGTACAACCCTGGTGGAACAATCATGACCTCCCCCTTGTTCAATGTTTTGTAGTAGGCCTTGTTATCGGACGCGATAAAACCTGAAGTAACCGTGCCCTCCACAACAAAAATGATCTCCGCTACTCGGTGTGCGTGAATTGGGACAGCTCCACCCACACCTATGTCAGCTCGGATCATTGAAAGTCCTAGACCGTTTACACCAGGGAAGGTGAGGTCAATTGCTGAGTTCAACCCGAGCTTGAAAATGTTTGACATGTTTCCTGGAGCACTTAAGCCAGTGAAAACAAAATCATCTACAGTGACTTTAGCTGGATTCTTACAAGGGTATCCTGCTGGTCCTCCTGGAGAACTTAAGTCTGCCACACAAAAATCGACCACAGATGAAGCAGATGATACGTATACAATTAGAGAAAACAAAATGAAGAAATTTTTTTGGTGGTCCATCGTTAGTATGAAGGTTTGTAATTTGTAAATTAGAATTGGGTTGGTAAATGACTATAGGGTAGTCTTATATATACAAGTAGAAAATTATTTAACCCTTTCCATATTTTGTGTTGGTTAATATATTATTAGCATAATTGTATATTTGCATATATCATTACAAATATGTATAAAAATCTTTTCATTATATTTATATAGTAAAATATTGACGAAATTTCCATTATATTTTTCCCTATTTGAAATATTGCATCCAATAATAGTTGATTTCTTACCCTTTATTAAGGATAGCTAATTTATTATCTTTGGTCGTATTATAATGTGAAATCACTGTTGTATGAAAATTGCTATATGTGTAAATGTAATCCATATCAAACTTGATTTGATACCATTAAAGAGTCAAACCAATACTTTTGGTCAAACTACATACCATTTCAGTTTTTATATCATGAACTACTCATTATCTAATATCGTTTTTGTATACGCGTTTCAAACCACCAACCCATCCAATTTTTAATCTCTGCTCCATCCATCTATGTTCGTACTTGGTATGGAAACGGATAGAGTTTTTAAAAAGGAAAAATTTACAAGAGAATAAATTATTTCAAAAACAAAATAAACAAAAACATCCAACATGTAAACATATAATTTTATATGTTAGTACAAATAAAAAAATCTTGAATAATATTTTAACAATATATGCTTCAATTATAAATTTATCATCACATGCATCAACCTTTATGTTAAGAATAGAAACCTGTCAATAAAATGTTAATTAAGAATATAATAAGCGGTCAATACACATTGTGTTATTATAGAAGGAACTAAGGCCATGTTCTCCTCGTCTTATTTTTGTTTATCTAAACTTATTTTTGCTGAACTGAACTTATTTTTGCTGATCTGAACTTATTATTGCTGATCTGAACTTATTTTTGCTGAATCTGTTTTATACTAATTAAAAATTATAGGGCAATTATATACTATAATTGAATTTTATTTAGGTGAAAATAATTGCTTTATTATAATCTCTAAATTATATATAATCTGATTTTTCCCCTCAAATTTCAAGAATCTTATGGACAAAGGAATGCACAATATTTTATCATCTTCGTATCATGTAGTTTCCATGTATTATAATATTATCATATATCTATATTAACATATATTTATTTTCATATAAAATAATATATTTCCAATTTTCCATCAAAAATATAAAATCGTATGTAAATATTTTTTTTTTTACATATTATTTCCATACAATACATATTCTCTTCGAAAATGCTATCTAAATATTTTTAAAATTATATTCTACTATTTTTATACCATAATTTAAATAATATCCATGTACAAATTAATTTGCATAATACTTATAGATTTTTGTTTTTTTTTGAACTGGACTTATTTTTGCTGAACTGAACTTATTTTTGCTGATCTGAACTTATTTTTGCTGAAATGAACTTATTTTTGTTAATCTGAACTTATTTTTGCTGAACTGAACTTATTTTTATTGAACTGAACTTATTTTTGCTGATCTAAACTTATTTTTGCTGAACTGAACTTATTTTTACTGAAAATAAGTAAAAATAAGACGAGGAGAACAGGGCCTAAGAGTAGAGCGAGAAAACCTTTAGAGAAACATCATATTTTTGACAAACAATAGTTAATCGATGGCGAAGACAATGTATGTATATGTTTAGAGTGTTTTATTTTAATCGTTTTTGGTTTAGATTTTGACACTTTGGCATAATGTTAATAGGATCTTTGCATTATTTATTTATTTATTTATTTATTTATTTATTTATTTATTTATTTATTTATTTATTTGTGTCCTTACTTTAACTTAAAATCAGCTCAACTCAGTTTAGCTCTTTTATTTTGCTACTCATTAATCCTTCATAAAAAACTTTCAGTTCAATTCAGTTCGGCTCCAATCAGTTTGGTTTAATTCAGTTGTTTTCGGTTGAAGTAAACAGACCCTTAGTGTACTCTACTACTCTCAAGTCTCAAGTTCTCAACACACACAAACACACAAGCCATAGCCCATATCAAGAATTTTCCTCCATCACCAACGCCACGCCACGCCACAAACAAGTTTTACTCGAAATGTATTATTAGCCAGTTGTCTCAAGACATTGTGAAACATAAGCCTTTAAATTATAATACATCATCATATTATCATTCAAATGTATGTGCATTCAAACATAAGCATTTAAGCCCAATGTCAGCACTTATCGCCTCATATTCTACGATTATGAAACGTATGGTATGATTGAACAAGTTTCTACAGTTATTTCAATGGCCAAAAACAAACATCCGATGAATCAACAATTGACTAGGCTTTTAAACAGGTTGAATACTTGAGTACAATGAATGACTAGGGTTTATTCAAGATTTGATCCTAGTCGAATATTTATTGTTGCCGCCGCCTTATTGTTGAAAGTTTATTTTACTTTGTAGTTTGAGCAGTTTCCATATCAAGATTCTATAAGTAAGCATTCTGAGATAACGGGATTGAGGACATACATCTTGCGGTTCTCATGATCATGGCCTTTCATAGTCAAGATGGCAACTGCACGATACATATTTATCAACATTCAGTTCCATAAATGTCACACGCCTTACAGAATTCTTCAAACATTAAAAACTACAATTACATCAGAAAGAACAAACTAGCAAAAGATATATGAAGGAAATCATATTAAGAGTATCGACTATACACAACCTTAATATTGCAAATTCCACCAAACAACATAGTTCATTAAGCTAAATTTACTTGGGCATAACGAAACAGTGAAGCCTGCAATTTACATTCACTCAAAGAGCCACCCAAATTACACAAGAAAGCAGCTACGGTATCCACACCACATATTTTAGCAAAGTCACAGCAAGCTTTTGACCTAAATAACAATTAAAGGGCCACAATACAAACTGCAAAGTAAGTTTAACCTTCGCCATTATACTTTAACCTTGAGTTATTTCTGCAATGCCATCACCTTCGCCATTGTGCTTGGGAACCCTTACCTGAAAAGGCTAAACAAACCCTTGTTACCAATCATAGACATGCACATCCACACATTTGTAAGAACATAAATGCAGATAAAATGTCTTGTAGCACTACCAAAAGCAAAAAAATAATAAAGGATCAGACTCCGCTGTGCAACGGGTTTATTTCCAAGTAACACAAGATGAGTCATGAAACCCAAATATCGTAAATCACAAGACTTTCTCTTGATAAACATCTAAAATAACACGAAGTCATCCTAATAATCTATTGGTCTATACTCTACATGATAACCAAAAATTATAAACAAAGAAATGTATTCTATAATGCCAAAATGGGATGCACCAAGTGGCAATAAAAAGTACAATAAATGTACCCTATAACAGCAGCAGCAAGCCAGCAAGTGGCAAGCAAAAGGACTCTCATATTATAATATTTCATACCGACTATAGGTTGGGTATTACTGAAGCAAGCTATGATATCACTTGAGTCTTATATTGGCGTAAATTATCACTTCAATGGAAAAACATAATTAGAACTAGTACAGATGATCATGCAAAAGATTTGAAAGACTTACCATTTCCGTCTTTAGAAGACAACAAAGATTTATCACTCTTGCTTCCACTCTTTCCTCCACTACCTTGAAGTGGTTTCTGTGTCCTTGGTGATCCAGAATTGACCTTTCCATTTGGCGCAGATGGAAGTGAATGACGTCGTGTCACATTGTTTTTCTCAACTTCATCTTGAACAACTTTAGGGGATCCCTGTGCTCTCAGCTTTGCCTTGGCAGATTGAGTTGCTTGCATATAGCTTGGAAGCTTCGGAGTATTCTGCAATCCGTCCTCCAATTGTTCTGGTTTTGTTGGAAAAGAAGCCCGTCTACTGGACTTCTGATTTTCGTTCACCATCGAATCCTCCTTGGTCTTTAACTCACCATTTGGAACAGGAGTATTTTCATCCTTCTCATCATTCTCAACAGACTCCGATTTGAACATGATTCCATCATCATTTGAGAGCTCTAAGGAGTTGTTTGATTCTAAAGGCTCCTCAGCAGGCTCCTCTTCAGTTGGCTTAGAAAAAGTCACTGGGTCTTCTTTCACAGTAATGCTTGTTTCTTCCTTTGCATTCTCCGTAAGCTTTACCTCATTTGGAACTGAAACCTCCAGAACATTAGATGCCATTGTTTTTCCCAGACTGTGAGTAGGCTTCTCAGTTACCTCTGTTTGAGGCTGACCAGGGCTTTCACTTACAGGGTTGTGAACCTTTCTTAGGCTACGTTTAACCTTCTCAAGCTCATACTGTGGATTTTCTTGTATAGGATCTGTTGGATGACTTACAATTTTCTTCAGGTTTCGACGAGGCTTCTCTACTTCAGAAGTAGACTGCGCTGATGCATTATCAAAGAGAGAAGGAACCTTGCGAACACTGCGCTTGGGCCTGCCTGTTTCCCCATCAATGGCCACAGAGTTCCCCTGCTTTTTCTGAACTCTGGAGTTGGTGATTTTCTTTGGTGCAGAAACTGGTTTCCATGGGCAGAATATTGACCATCTTTCCAACCATATCTGGACAGAATTTGGATCTGTCATTTCATATTGAACTCGCAAAGGCATGACCGCCGGTGACGGAGCCAGAAGCTGTATCAGAAACAATACATTACAATCTTATCAACAACAATGAAACAACAAAATAATATTCACCAATGAAATAAGAAAATAATATCCAACTAAAGCTTCTATTTTCAACGACACAATGGTATCTCACAATTGTAAAATTCATACTTCATCTTGGACGAGATGGAGAATATTGAACAGGAATGCAGCATATACTCGACACAGTTCAATACTTAAACCAAATTTGTATCTGGTCTCCACAACAGAATTCAGTAACAAAGAGCATAACCAGATGCGAGGTGCTTTTATTTGATCCTCAAGTCATGCAGGAAATTTGTTCATCAATGAAATCTTGGACATTACGAACCACATCTACTTTCCAAGCTATCTACTCATATCATGAGGTAAAAAGAACCTACACACATTCCTCTTTTACCTTTTATCTTGTCTTTTCATACATAAACACTGACAGTAAAAATAGATTGATGGGATTGACTGCAAAGTTCTTATTTTGTTTTTTCAGTTCCATTCAATTCTTAAGCTACGTACAAACAAATCTTAATTAGACAAAGTTCTATGAAAAAGAACAGACAAAAAAACACAATTGTGTCATTACAGTGAAAGTAAGTCTTAAAGCTTACTTTTTTAGTGAATGCATTCATTGACAAGCGTGTAGGGCCCGCAGACAAACCATCGCTGTGAATCCCAGATTTTCCATCCTGAAACTTCAGCAGAGCAGGAAAATAACATCAAAGTGAATTCATTTATAGACAAGATCACTTTAAACATCACCGAAAAAAATTAATTACAGTATCTGGAAACAATATCTATTCATATTGTAAAAGGAAGTTACCAGAGGCTTCAGTACACAGATTTTCTGGACTTCATGACCCAAATCAGAACTTCTGATTTTTGACCCACGAACAAGTGCTTGTAGCTTGACAATGCCTACTATACTATACAAGGTTGAAACAGCTTGTCGCCTAACCAAATGTCCCCGAATCAGAGCCTGAAGCCTTATAATGCCTTTCAATGCCTTGAATGCGCGGCGAGCCTTCAAAAAAAATACAAATAAACGAGAAAACAATATTATCAAGTTAAAAGCAGTCAATGANATCAAAGAGAGAAGGAACCTTGCGAACACTGCGCTTGGGCCTGCCTGTTTCCCCATCAATGGCCACAGAGTTCCCCTGCTTTTTCTGAACTCTGGAGTTGGTGATTTTCTTTGGTGCAGAAACTGGTTTCCATGGGCAGAATATTGACCATCTTTCCAACCATATCTGGACAGAATTTGGATCTGTCATTTCATATTGAACTCGCAAAGGCATGACCGCCGGTGACGGAGCCAGAAGCTGTATCAGAAACAATACATTACAATCTTATCAACAACAATGAAACAACAAAATAATATTCACCAATGAAATAAGAAAATAATATCCAACTAAAGCTTCTATTTTCAACGACACAATGGTATCTCACAATTGTAAAATTCATACTTCATCTTGGACGAGATGGAGAATATTGAACAGGAATGCAGCATATACTCGACACAGTTCAATACTTAAACCAAATTTGTATCTGGTCTCCACAACAGAATTCAGTAACAAAGAGCATAACCAGATGCGAGGTGCTTTTATTTGATCCTCAAGTCATGCAGGAAATTTGTTCATCAATGAAATCTTGGACATTACGAACCACATCTACTTTCCAAGCTATCTACTCATATCATGAGGTAAAAAGAACCTACACACATTCCTCTTTTACCTTTTATCTTGTCTTTTCATACATAAACACTGACAGTAAAAATAGATTGATGGGATTGACTGCAAAGTTCTTATTTTGTTTTTTCAGTTCCATTCAATTCTTAAGCTACGTACAAACAAATCTTAATTAGACAAAGTTCTATGAAAAAGAACAGACAAAAAAACACAATTGTGTCATTACAGTGAAAGTAAGTCTTAAAGCTTACTTTTTTAGTGAATGCATTCATTGACAAGCGTGTAGGGCCCGCAGACAAACCATCGCTGTGAATCCCAGATTTTCCATCCTGAAACTTCAGCAGAGCAGGAAAATAACATCAAAGTGAATTCATTTATAGACAAGATCACTTTAAACATCACCGAAAAAAATTAATTACAGTATCTGGAAACAATATCTATTCATATTGTAAAAGGAAGTTACCAGAGGCTTCAGTACACAGATTTTCTGGACTTCATGACCCAAATCAGAACTTCTGATTTTTGACCCACGAACAAGTGCTTGTAGCTTGACAATGCCTACTATACTATACAAGGTTGAAACAGCTTGTCGCCTAACCAAATGTCCCCGAATCAGAGCCTGAAGCCTTATAATGCCTTTCAATGCCTTGAATGCGCGGCGAGCCTTCAAAAAAAATACAAATAAACGAGAAAACAATATTATCAAGTTAAAAGCAGTCAATGACTATAAACCAAGACACAAAACATGCGTGTGCAAGAAACCACAAAAAAAAAAAAAAATAATAAATAAATAAATAAATAAATAAATAATAAAAATAAAAAATCAGGAATTCAGCAGATTGCACATCATAATTCAAAACGAGCAACCCCGATTAACAAAAACAGATACTCATCCATCACAAAAATTAACAATTAAGAAAGAATTGTCATATTTGATGCAAGATTGCAAGTTATCCAGTAAGGCAGTAAACATAGGCAGCAAACAGAATTTACCAGATAACCCCTAAAAGCAGCCTGAGTCTTTGTTGCAGCCTCTTCTAGAGCTATTCTCTCAGCGTCAGTTAACATGTCCATTTCATTGGTTTTGTTTGGATCAGTACAATTATCTCCAGAAGCAGGAATTTCCCCATCTCCCTGGCTAAGAGAAGATTCCTTGTACTCTGATGTTACGTTGTGATCGTCCACATTGACTGCACTAATGGCATCATTTGATACCTCTGGAGGATTAGCATAGTTATCAGTTGCAGGAGCTTTTACACGAACATTCACCTCTTTCTCGTTGATGGATTTCTACAACAATAAAAATCATTAATCAGAATATGAAAACAAATGCATGAATACATATCCCTCATACAATCAGCTGATCGAATATGAACAACACTAGTTGTGGGCTTGTGGTAGATTGCTGCCAGATGCAATCCATAAAATAAGCTTTGAAAATAAACTCAAAACATCATCATAGAACTATCTAAGTCAATGCAGAATGCCAAAACTCATTACTGTGAAAAGGCTATGATATGGATCAGAATGATGATTAATCAACGGCATTATAATTTATAAGAAAACATCATTTTAGACTTCCACTATTTACCACCTAAAATTTCAAAGCCTCAACTCCTCGAGTTCAAATAAATGGACCCAAAACCAAAACAAGAACCTATGTCCTATGACACATTTTATTTCCAGAATATTAAAGTAGCAAGGAAACGATAACCTTTGAAGGGACAGTAGAAACCAGATAGAAACAATATATCCCAGCAATCTGGACTCTGCATCACAAGAAGTGACAGTCTGACAGACCACAGGCTGCCTGAGGCCCTGAACAGATTTGCTGATTTGGTAACATCAAGCACACAAATAAGCTCTGGGAAAGCACAGTTTCAACTGAAGAAAGCTTTGAGGGAATACGAAGCATAAGTGAGCACGCTAACTTTCAAGTGACAATTAGATGACAGTCATCACAACATTCCTTCTACTGATGTCAAGGGTAAATGTTCAACAGATTTTCACATCGCCAGTGACACAGTTTACGAGGATGATAGGAGACTTTGATTAAACTTATACATATATGAAGCTCACTAACATCATAATGTTTCCCAGCAATGTTATCGATTAATCCAACTGCAACCTTCATCCACAACCCACTCACTGATCACATTAAAAAACTTTCATGATCAACAGCGAAAATGCTAAGAAACAAGGCTTTGCAGTAGTATCTACATTTCATAACTTTTTGAAACACTAATTATATTACCAAACTTTGATCAAATAAGAAATTTCAGCCTAGCAAAGGTTTCAACAAGTGTTGTATCAGTTATAACTACAGTGTAAAATCAAAAGAACATTCCATCTGACTTAAGTATACCACAAGACTGGAAAATTATGAAACACTAGGTAGCTTACGGCACCATGTAAGAAACTGCAAGACATACCGAACAGAACCGTATCGGTTCAATAATAACTTTTATATAATTATTGAGCTGAACACTTATTACTTATGCATAAAATGATTATATGAACCATTGAAGTGCTGTAAAAACTTACAACCTGCCATATATTCAGTAACTATAGTAATATCATTAAACAAGCAAATACCTCTTTGCTCTTAGCAGAAAAGTTGGATTTGGACGTTTTCTTCCCAAATAAAACAGTCTTTATCCACTTCCCTGGTGACTTCCCCATCGATGAGAGACCAGATGTTGACTTATAATAACCTGAAGCAAAAGATCCTGAATCAGCACATAACAAGGGCAATGAATAAAGATGCCAAACAATGAACAAGAGAAATGATACAAGGCTGTCAATAATGAAGACTGCTCTTACTTGATTAAGTTGATTCTTTAAGTATGAAATGCATTAAATAAAGAGGTTTTGAGAAATGGAACGAAGGGTAAGTGGAGCAAGTGATTCAAAGCATAAAAAATTCAATATCAGCAGATGCAAGTCCACCGATGAAACATGAAAATTTCGAAAAGAAACAGACATTAAAAGGGTATACATCCCATGTTACAAATCAATTTATGACCAATTCACTATTATTACAGCTGCCAAGCATGAAATTTCAGCACCATGAAGCAGGTTGAAGCTTTCTTCTTATAAAAAACAGAAGGAGATGTTGATGTCTTTGAAAGATGAATGAGGTCAAAGGGACTCTGCAGAAATACCTGTTTTTGGGATTTGTAGGGGTTGAAAACAAAATTCATTAAATGTTTTGGTTAGACTTCGATTCGTATGGGAGGTGTGATAGCAAACTCCATTGCCAAAGGTTAATCACTTCCATTCATTAAATACTTTCCTAGAAACTTTGAAAAGAAATATTCTCATCAAAGAGAATCATTTATATTTCTTTCTTTTCATCCCATTGTGAAACCAAACACCTATTATAGATAATAGTCATCAAAACCCTTTCCATTACCAACATCCTTTCCAAAATTACCATTTCATATACCAAATAACCCCTTTGTTGTTTTCCATGAACAAAACCACTGGTTCTATAACTTTCCTGTTATGATGCTGCAATTGTGCAACAGGTAATTATGGCCTTATGTGCATATCACTTACAAAGTATAAACTCACAGTTTTATTATACCCTAAAAGATTTTAATATAGGCATATATGATAAGTCCTAGAGGAACTTGCTTTTAAAGTAGATAAAATTCCATTCCTTCTAAAAATAACTGTTGAAGGCAAAAGCCTAAATCCATGCCTTAAAAAAACACAATTTCAGATGTTCCATCCCACATGTTATTCATCATCAAAGTTCACTCCTTAATATGAACAACAATCTCAACCACCAAAATTACAGGTGAACACAAAACACCACAAATAGCGCAATTTCTTATTTCAAAAAAGGGCCATAAAATTTCCTTATTCTGTCAAATTATCAATAGAAGAACCATTTATTTTGCACCTTTTGACAATGTGAATGGCATTAAGGCAATGCTTAAAACCAATTAAGCAAGCTTATACTTCACGTGCCTGCAGATTAACTAGCTTTCAAAGGTGGGTATTTGAGGCAGATATTTCATCCATAAAGAGGCATTTGAAACTAGCTCCACCTACACAAATCTACCCCAGATGGCATCGATCAGCCCCTAAATATAAGCCCTTGATAATTCAGTTCCCTGAAAAAGATTCTACCATAAGATACCATTACATAACTACCTTACTTAGATTAGAATATTTCTCGTCAATAGATATTGAAGAAGATGTACTCTCGTTAATAGGTTATTGCTCTCTGGCTTTCCCTGACTTGGGCTAAGTGTAACTATGTGTTGACTGGATAAGAGAATACCGACTGGTTGCTGTCTAGTCATTGAGACTAAGCATTAGAAACATGTCCATTTATCACTTTACTATTCAACCTCTTCGCTAGCCTAGATGAAAAGCATTGAAGTAACAAGCACATGATCTATATAAGTTCCGAATGACATAGACAACCAAATTTCATAGTACATTGCAGAAGTACATCAAGGAAGAGATTATCCCTCATTGAAAAGAAAGTCAAGAGACCCTTGGTTATGTGTACGAGTCCAGTAAATTACTCAAGCCACTAATATAGCATCGAATAGTCGGTATCACTTGAGCATCTACATATCCTAGATTGATCCAAACCTATTCGTTATAACTACAAGCTCCAGATTCCCGGAGCAGTCCATAAAGTCTTGGTCATGCACATAAGTGAGACACACTCAATCTCTCACACCTACCCAAAGCCACCTACCCACCAAAACCCCAAAAATGGCAATGTACTACTGCTACCCCATCCACCAGCAATTCTACTTCGGCGATAGAAGGTTAACTAGACCTAACACCCATACGAATCTGAAAATTAAAGCCTAAAAGTCCCAAATTCAAATGATATACAACTAGAATAACAAGACTCTTTGCAGCAAGATTTATCATAGTTTGGAAACATGTACAAAACTACAGATCACAACCTAACATGCAGTCATTGTATATATATCAACTACACAAAGTCACAAACAATACAAAACTAAAATGCCTCAAAATAACCCCCAAAAAAATTCAAAAGTTTCGATTTTTCCAACACATTTCTCATTTCCCCCCCAAAAAATCCCTCAAAAACCAAACAAAACCTTAAAAAAAAACACAAATCACCAACCAACAACAAAAACCCAACAACAAACCAAAGTAAAGATCTACTACAACTTAGCACCGACATTCAAAAACTTACCTTTAAGAAAAATAAATGTAAAAAAAACTAAACTTTCTTAAGTTAATAACAAAATAAATAACTGTAATTAATAGTTAAACTAAGTTCAGATCTATAACTTACCAAACAAATGCAGTTACCCACGACCACAAAATCTAGCAAATCAACAAACAAAAATTCAAACACAAAGTTAAATTAACTGACAAAAAATAATTAAATTTAAAAAAAATAAAAAATACCCTTGTAAAAATAAACTGTCATTTACAATCTTACATGATTTTTATTGCTAAAAAAAGTAACTTTTAAACAAATAAATAAATAAAAAGAAATAAAAAAGCAAAAAAAAGAACACCTTAGTAAGTTTAAAGGAAGAAGATGAAGAAGAACAACATCATATTTTCTTTCTTTTTTTTTTATTAAAGTTATTTTTGTTAAGCACACTGCTACAACTACAGCTACTATGTACTGAACACTGAAATATACCTGCAAATTTTTATTTTGTTTTTTTTGTTTTATTTTTTTTATTACAGGAATTAAAAAAAAATGGAAATAAATGGAAAAGAGAGGTGGTGTTACGGTGTGGTGGGGTGTATGGTAAGGGTTATGTGAGGTGGATGTTTTGAGCGTTGGATGGGGTTTTAGTTATTTGATGATGGGATTTGATGGCTGTGATTTGGAGTTGGAGTTGGAGATGGAGGAGAGAGAATAGTTGCAGTGGAACTGTTTATTGGGACTGACAACTGCCAAGTTGCTTAGGAAATAAGGGAGGTTGAGGGTTCTTTGGCTTTGTGTTTTGGAAATTACTTATTTGCCCTCCAGGTGAAATCTAGGTTTACTGGTTTTGTTACTGTTTTTTTGGGTGATTACTGAAAGTATGGCTGGTGGGTAGACCTGTAAATTTGTGACACGATCCGTCAACTCGACACGAGCACAACCCTTTATTAAAAGGTTTGGGTCAAGAAATATAATCCGTTAAAGTACACGGGTTGACACGACACGAGCCATTTATTAAACAGGTCGGGTTAGGGTTTAAGGGGTTCAACTCGTTTAAGTAAATGGTCGACACGGCACAACACGATTCCACCTTTTTTTTTTACTTTAGTAAGTAAAAAGACATGACACGCTAACTCGACAGGAAATAGACCCGTTATTAGCGGGTTTGGGTCAAGGGTGCCAACCCATTTAAGTACATGGGTTGGCACGACACGACTCGTTTATTAAATGGGTAGGGTTAAGGTTGGAGTGGCTCAAGCTCAACTCGTTTAAGTAACTGACACGACACGACAGGATTTACAGGTCTACTGGTGGGTTTGAAAATTTTGGTAAAATATTATCTGTTGGAGAATATACTTTCACTTTGAATGGTAAAAAACTACCTTGGTGTTTTTTTGGGGCAAAGTGATAAGAATTTTGATTGAGCTACTTCAATGTATATTCCTTTGGTTCTTTTGGTCCATGAGATGTTCGTGTAAAAATCAATTTGATAATAATTATAAATTTATAAGTAGGATTATCTTATTACATGAAAATAAAGTTACGTAGGAACAACAAAAAATAAGATCATTACATGACATTTTCATGAGCTTGATGACTAGAATAGAGTTTAACAACAAAATATGAACAACATAAACAAACAATGAAACAACCCATGGTATCATCTAATTTTCGTCGTTCAATGATATGCTACGTAATGAATATGTATTGTCGTTGTCCAACCAACGAAGTAAGCATAGTAAAAAAAAAGTATGGATTACTTTTTTTTTTATGTAAGTTGAAAGAACCTGATCGGCTTTCAACCCTCACGATTTCTTAGTATAGTATTTACATATCAAACTCGTAAAAATAGGAAAAATAAAGGAATAGTTTCTAAAGCAAAAGAGCTCCTAATAAGATTTGACCCATGACCTCCGTCCACAAGGTCATCAAGAGCACTCCAATCCTTAACGAAGCTAAGCCTCGCTAAGTTGCTTAATTGGTATGGAAGTATGTAATACTTGGTTAAGGAAACATTTGAATGAAAGAGTAAAAAGATGTAAAGTATAGGGCGTTGGTTGTAAAATAACAAACATATTACTTCGCATAAGAGTATAGATGAAGAGGGGCCAGGTTGGAAGGCAGACACAAGTACTAAAATCAGGCAAAAGTTGGAAACGTAGCATTGTTGAAGTTGGTTGAACAACCCCAATTCCCTCTCCCTTCCCTTCTACATACAAATACAATATTAAGAAGGCGATAAATGCAAGTTTTTTCCCCTTTTTCTTTACATGAAAGACAATCAATCAATTGAACTACATTTCTTAATTTGATTATCTTTGTCACTATAGTACATTGCTTCTACTCATTATTTATTAATAATGGGGATACAAACTTCTTCACTTGTTTCAATACTATGAGCCTCTTTACTTCAGCTTAAAATTCGTTCAGTTCAGTTCAGTTCAACTTAGCTCATTCAGTCCAGCTCTTTCCTTATTTTGCTATTCATTAATCCTTCATATTTAAAAAAAAAAAAAAAAAAAAACTTTTGGTTCAGTTCAACTCCAATCAGTTCAGTTCAGTTCAATTCAGTTCGGTTCATTTATTTTCAATTGAGGTAAACAAGCCCTATAAATCTATAATAACGACCACTATATCCACTCGCGCGATGTCAACAAACTTTTTTCCCAGGGAAACTTTTTCATTAGTGTTTTTTGTTAGCTAAATATCACACATTATCACTAAACTTTAACTATATACTAACACAAAATAAACTTTTATCATATACTAGTAATTAATATTAAACTTTTAAAATCAACTCTTTCGTTTACCTTTGCATTTTACGATTTTTTGAATTACAATTATTACTTTTTTTAGTATCAACAAATTTTATATAATCTTTATTTTAATTGTCCTTAATTATCCATAATTCATTGCTATTATAATTCACCTTTCGGTCATATATGGTGTGAGCTTTAAACTATACATTTTTTAGATAATTTGTGGGGGTTCTAGCTCGCTTCCACTCTTTTTTAAGGCCGTGTTTGGTCTATTAAAAAAAGTTTTATGGTAATTAGCATGAGAATTGATAGTTTGGGCTCTTGTTTTGTTAGCAGCTAGGTAATGAGATAGTAGGAATTTGGTTGCTTGGGAAGTTTGAATTCCTGCACCAAAATTCTTGTATGAGGGTTCGTATATCTCATAGAATACTAACGCAATGATCATCTGGTAACAAGGTTACGATAACACGTGGAGATTAAAAATGTAAAAAAAGTATTGGTGGATATTTAAACAAAACACAATCAATTACTTAAAGATTTTTTGGATCATTGGGGTGAGCCAAGGGCCCAAGGCCTAGACTAGCTTGACTATATGCCAATGCATGCATTGTATGAAAAAAAAAAAAAAAACTATTATCAATAAATCATTGATTGAAAATCATACAATTGACATGCATCCATAGCTAACAAATATACATCGAATAATTGGTTCAAATAAAACTCTACCCTAAAAAGACCATAATCCTTACATTGTAGAAGAACAATAACAATTTTGTACATCATATCACTACTCATACAACCTTCCCATGATGGGTGACAATTGGTTATTCTATGGTACATCTTGATTTCGCTACTTCATTGATTTTACTTGAAGTATTAAAACCTGCCAGGATCCCAGATAGATCTATGTCAACAATTATGATCCTTTCTTCAAAATTATCTTTGTTGCTCTGTTTAGTTTCATTCATATTTCCCTCGAAAATTGTATTTTTACTTTTTTTTTATGGTGTCCAAAATTGCTCTTGCAATCAACTAAATAATTGGCAAAAGAGATATCTATTCCTTCAAAATAAATGGAGTCTTAAATTCTTTTTTGGAAAGGTAAATGTAGAGGTGTAGTGTCGAGAAACTGGCACGACCCGATAACTTGACACGAAATCGACCCATTATTAACGGGTTTGGGTCGAGAGTGTTGACCCGTTTAGTTAAACGGGTTGACTCAGCACGACCCATTTATTAAACAGGTAGGGTTAGGGTTGGAGAGTTCAACCCGTTTAAGTAGGCGGGTTAACTCGACACAACACGATTCCACCTTATTATATACAATAGTATGTAAAAAAGACGTGACCCGCTAACTCGACACGAAATCGACCTATTATTAGTGAGTTTGGGTCAAGAGTATTAACCCATTTAAGTAAACGGGTGAGCACGACACGACACGTTTATTAAACGGGTAGGGTTAGGGTTGAAGGGGTCCAACCCGTTTATATAAGTGACACGACTCAAAAATGACACGACTCGTTTCCCACCTCTAGGTAAATGTTGGGATCACTTTACCACCTATTTTCCTTGTATAAAAAGCACATTGCTAATTTTCTCACGTTCGCAAACTGTAGAAGGAAAACCAAGTGGTATATGCACACTTAAAATGTGATTGCCTGCTCAATACAAGCCCATGAACTATCCGCAAGAGTTTGAGTTGATAATGACCCAAACTTAAGAATTGATTTAGCTGTTTCAAGCTTAATTTTTGCTAATTTAATCTTAGTTTCCTGAAAAAAAAAAATGTAAAATTATGATAACATTGCAAATAGTGATAGTGTAGAAAATTAAGTACATAAAGACATGCAATTGCACTGTTTTTTCTTTCTTGAAAATGATTTTGATGGAAAACAAATTTTCCAATAAAATAAGGAATTGAAGAAATGCATCAAAACGATCAAATGAGATGTCTTAGTAGTATAAATGATCGAAAATGTGACCACCCTTCTCCAACTACTTTATTTTGAAAATTTAGAAAATATAACAAAGGAAGCCATATAAACGTTACCTGTTAACCATGTTGTCGCTATTGAGTAATCGTGTCCTACAAATAACATTGGAGGAATGAACAGAAATGCCACTACACAAAACCATAAAATAGTGTTTTGTAGACCACATAACACCAGAATAATAGTTAAGTTTCCCTCGTAGTATCAAATCAAATTTTATATCTTCCTTTTTTAAACTACTTGTTATATTTGATATTTGAAAAAATCCTTGGGCACTCATCGTCAAATTTGATACACTTTTAGATGGTTGAATGAAATATTGTACTTGTTTCTTTCCTTGTAATTTTACACCCATACCAAACCAACGACAAGTAGTTTCCATTACGATGTCCCATAATTCTACACCAACTAGGCGATTATTACCATTGTTGAAACAAAAAAAAAAATCAGCATTAGCTAATAATGTTGGTGGTTTTAGATTTATGACTCTAAATGCCGAAACTTGGATGTTTTTTACATGAAATTGAGGTGCCTCTGCATATTTGAAGGCGACTAATATACCTATGGCTACAAAGAGCAGAGCAATTAAGAGAGCGATAAGAAGCACAACACAAAATATTTGTATGCAATGTCCCTTCTGTCCGGAGGCTGGGGAACTATATGTAGTTGTATTTTCAGCCTCCATGACGAGAAGGTATTGCAATATTTTTTCTTCCCTCAGGAAGATGACAAAAATTGATGCTAGTTATTATGAATGGCAAAAGAATATATCCGATTTTCAAGCATCCATGAATTTAGGAAAAATTTGATTGGCACCGTGCGCTAATATTAGAAAGTTATCATTGGATGGTTGATTGGCTTTTGGATGCAAAATTAAACATGTTTTCTAAATTATTATCATTTTTTTTTTGTGCTAGGGAGCCACAAGGACGAGGATGAGAATCGATCCCAGGATCTCCTGGAACCGGGAGGGAAGCTTCGATTAAGGGTAATTTGTTTATTTAGAAGAAAAAAAAAATACTACCTCCTTATATAGTTATATAGTTCTTCTGTTTCCTATTTTTCTTGACGATCACTATTCACCCTCATTTTGATATATAATATAATAATAGTGGTGGGGTCAAATTGGGGTAATAATTGAGGAGAGACAAGTTGCAACTAATAGAAGCTTGATTAGTGGGTGGTGTGTGGGGTCCATTTTAATAAAAAAATGTTAAAAATCTAATAAAGTTGTAATGTAAAGAAAAATATGAAACATAAAAAAACAAGATATTTAAAGAAAAATAGGGAACGAAGGGAGTAGTAAAATGATAACAATAATAATAATAATAATAATAATAATAATAATAACGGAAATCACTAAAGGTACAAAGAGGATTAAGTTGTTTTTAGTCCTTTGGATAATAATATAGCACTTCTACAACAAGAGTACAAAAGCTACAAGCCTACAACTCATTTAAATAGTTACTATGTTCCACCAATTTTAAAATAAGGTGATAAAAAACGTGAATAATTAGAATAGACAAATATAAAATCATGAAACTATTATACTCCGTAATTATAATCTCAAAATTTTTCAAGTGTTAGAAACAATTTATTCATCTAGCGATAATTTACATATGAGAATTGATGGGAGTATTATTGCACTAGCTCACCAACTCCAATTTAATCATGATAATTTTAGGATTGAAACTACACTCAATCCTTTCTAAATTAAACCAAAAACCCAAAAATAAATAGACGAAATATCTTTGACTCCAATTCATTAATAAATAGACAATATCCTTGACTCTAACTCATTTAATTCAAGTTGAATTCGTGTTGTGTTAAATTTTACCGGCTTACCGTTAAAAAAATACCAAATGGCTTGGCTAAACCAAATATCTCAAAATGACCTAACCCCTAATTGTGTCGAGTATCATTAGTTTGGAGTACTTGTATGCTAATGGTTATTGGTAGTCCGCAAATTAACGCGCGAAAATTATCCTATAAGCTAATGTAATTCAACTGCCATTTGATTGATATTGCCACTTTCTAACGGCTATTTCCCCCTGTATCTCAAACCCCAACTTCTCAATTTTCATTTTACTTCATAATTCAATATTGTAGAAGCAATTTTTACTTTATTTCTTATTGAAATGGAACGTTATTTATTGGATATTATTCGATCTTCTCATCATATAAACCAACTAAAACAAATTCATTCCTTAATTCTTACAAATTACCCTAATCTTTCTTTTGTTTTTGTTAAGAAGTTGCTTAATTTGTCTCAATTGAAGTATGCACGCAAAATGTTCGATGAAATGCCTGAACCAAATGAAAGGTTGTATAATTTGTTTATTTCTGCGTATTCTAAGCTTGGTTCTTATAAAGAAGTTGTGGGTATGTTTTGTTTGATGCGTAGTAAAGATACCCAAATCAGTAGTTACTCTGTTCCACCAGTTTTGAAGTCTTGTTCGTCATTTTCGATGGTGGGGTTAGGGAAACAAGTTCATTCTTTGATTGTTAATTTTGGGCTAGAGTCGAATTGTTTTGTTCAGACTTCTTTGATGGATTTGTATGCTAGAACTGGTGACTTGAAATCTGCTAAAATGGTTTTTGATGGGATGTTAGATAGGGATCCTATAGCTTATAATTGTTTAATTAGTGGGTACTCGAAAGCTGGTGATATTTTAGCTGCGCGGAGTTTGTTTGATGAGATGCCTGTGAAAACTGCTGTTTCATGGAATGCAATGATTTCTTGTTATTCTAATAGTGGTGATCATCATGAAGGGTTGAGGATATTTGAAATGATGCAAGAAAAGAATTGTGAAGCTAATGAATTTACTGTTGCGACTGTGCTATCTATTTGTGGTTGTTTAGGTGATATAGATATGGGTCGGAGACTTATGAAGTATGTTGAAGATAAGTATATGCTTTCGAACATGATAGTGTCGACTGCTTTGGTAGAGATGTTTGTAAAATGTGGTGCAGTTCATGAAGCTCGGAAAGTGTTTGACTGCATGAATGAGAGAGATTTTGTTACGTGGGGTTCTATGATAGCTGGTTATGCCCAAAATGGGAGGGCTGTTGAGGCTTTAGAACTGTTCAAATGTATGACAAACGAGAGAATTAAGCCAAACGATGTTACACTTGTCAGTGTCTTATCAGCTTGTGCTCAATTGGGTTCTGTGGAAACCGGTGAACAAATCAGAAGTTATGTGGATAGTGAAGGGTTTGATTCAAATATCTACGTTGCTTCAGCATTATTGTCTATGTATTTAAGGTGTGGAAGTATGAAGAGGGCATGGCAAGTTTTCAATCAAATGTGTGAGAAAGATGTTGTATCTTGGAATACAATGATTGCGGGGCTTGCTTTTAATGGTTATGCTATGGATGCTATACATCTTTTTGGAAGAATGGAAAAAACCAACATCAGACCAAATTGTGTAACAATTGCTTCACTACTAACGGCATGCACCCATGGTGGCCTTGTTGACTTGGGTCTTGAAATCTTCCACAGCATGCACTCAAAATATGATATTTTTCCTGACGTAGAGCACTATGCATGTATTGTTGACTTATTTTGTAGAAACGGGAGGATTAATGACGCTTACAATTTTATATGTCGGATGGAGAAGCCAAATGTTGTGATTTGGGGAACTTTACTTAGTGCTTGCAGACTCCATTCAAATACCGAGCTTGCTGAGTTATCATTGACAAAATTAGTTGAGCTGGAACCTGAGAATTCAGGTAACTATGTGCTCCTTTCAAACATATACGCCAATTCAGGCAGATGGGATGATGCTTTGAGAATGAGAAATTTGCTGAAAAAGAACAAAGTGCAGAAAACTGCAGCATATAGTTGGATTGAATTAGAAGATGGAATGCATAAGTTTTTAGTTGCAGACTCATTGCACCCTAGATGTAGTGAGATTTATGATGTGGTTGTCAGCTTGGCTATGTTGTCGTCAGATGAGACAGATAAGTACAGTGAATTTTAGCTTTAACTCTCATGGAGGCAGGAGCACCTAGCAGCTAGACTTGATTGGAGGATGTAAAACTCAAATATTGTAAGTTTTAACTTGAAAACTTTGCTAACTGACCTCCATGAAATGAAACCATTCGTAATTTTTGTTCAGAATTATAGGTCGTTAATTTGTTTTCATATCTGGAGTCTTGGAGATGAAAGTTTTCTTATTCCTCCGGTACATGGTAGTCTGTGGCCGAAGCCAGTATTTTTTTTTTATTTTGTTGTTAAAGTACTATGAAACGTAACGTGTTCATAGAGGGTAAAAACTGTGCTAATTTTTTTAATCTTATCTTTTCTCTTTTTATAAAAATAATTGGGATGGAGGTAGCTGAGGGCAGCAGATAATTAGTAAGGCTTCAGTGAAAAAATGAAAATGTGAGACATCTAGGTTCCTTCAGTTTTAAAAACTCAAGCTCGATTTCCAAGATAGAAAACTAATAAATGGAGTGCTTAAGATCTATGAGCCTCTTAAGGTGTTTCATCCCTTGCCTTTTTCTGGAGGGGCAAGGGAGTTTGGGCAGGTTGAGCTTTCCCCACTTTGATTAATATTTCAAAATGTTTCAAGAGTGTTGAAGAGTTAAATTTCCTAGTAACAAAACTTGGCAAAAAAAAAAAAAAAAAAAAA
>PYUH01000078.1:1324060-1417707 GCA_016808085.1 Suaeda aralocaspica
CTGTAAAAAAAAAAAAAAAAAAAAAAAGAAGATTGAGCTCCTTAGAAAAAAGTAAAAGAGAAAAAACAAACATGGTGCCAAACTGACGCTTGAGTGATTGGGAGTATAACTGTATGAAATGACATTCAGGCAATGCGACTGCTTGGCATAATTGATTGAAGCATATGTAACTGGGATTTTTAGACGTCCCATTGCCTGTCCATTAGCCCCATAGTTGTAAAAAATTAAAAAATTACAAATATTTCCTTATGCACCCAAAAAAAGAAAAAAAGAAAATAGAGAAGATAGAATTCATCTAACTTGAGAACTTTGCCTGGTTGAAGACATCTTGTAATTGCTTTGAGAGTTTTTTGTATTCAACCTTAAACTTCTCTCTCTCTCTCTTCTCTATTCTCGTGCTTCTACTAAACTTTCTAAGTCATCAAGCATCTCATAACCATTCTAGTTCCCTTCTCTGTGATGACGTTTCTTTTCCCCTCTTGTTTATTCCCTGTTCCTTGGTTCTTGTCTTTTCTTTAATTCTACTATGCCTCTTCCAGTATTCTATTAACTTTTGATTTCATCAAGAGATAGAAAGGCAAGTAGATGCAAAAGCGATTGGAATTCAGATCTTTGGTGATTCTCTCTTCCAAAAGCTAAGCTAGCCAACAATTTTCAGCCACTTTTTTCGACATTTACTTGATATCAGTACACATATGCATCATGCATGCATGCTGACATCCCTTTTTAATTATGTATGGAATGCGAAAAAATTTAAGTTTTATATTGAGTGCATACTGTAGGAATTGCATCAGGAGGTAGGCCTTTTATGTTTGAAAAAAGTTCAAGGTGCTCTTCACCACTTAACACATCCGAGAGGATATCAAACTGCAGATTTTTTTTCAGAATTAAATGTCAGTAAAATCCACTTAATTTATTCATCCTAGAGGATATCAAACTTCAAGAATGCAACTGTAGAAAGTGACAGCCATTTCAATAATTTACAAGGATTGGTGATATGATCAACCACTTACACAAAAGAGTAGAAAATTTAAGATAACGTAACCTGAGGACAGACGCCTATAATTTTTCGGATATTGGACATTCCAACAGAACTTCGAACAGAATGATTGTAAATTAGTGCTGTCAGTCAAATGCATTCACGATCAAATTCTTGCTGTATCATATACTCTAGCAGTAATTGTAAATGAGTGAATAGTGTTGCAAGTTGAAGGATTTAATGAAGAAAATATAGAAGTTATATTACCATCTCCTCCACTCACTTCAGTAATACCAGTCAAGCAGCTGATAGTTGTTGTCTTTCCAGCCCCATTATGCCCCAGTAGGCAAAAGAGCTGATCCTTAGGAAAGTTGACCCATAAACCCTACAAAAAATGCTCAAAGACATGTAAATAGTGTTTAAAACTAGAATTGTATCCATTTTCTCCGTAACTGCTGATACTAGGTATGATCTTTAGTTCATTACGTTTCTCTGGGTTTCGTGTTGTCCTTGGCATAGTTACTTCAGTAAAAAGGAAATGAAATTGGGATGTTCATATATTATGATATGACTTAGAAACATAAAATTTTTTGTACATGACTACATGAGGGAATTCAGAAGGAAGCTAAGGGGCTGGCAGTAAAAGTGAGAATCAGTTTCCTATATTGGATATGGAGATAGTTAATGAAGAAGGCAAGAGATAGGTGGGTCCATTTTCCTTCATTTTTATTGTAAACTACAGAGTATATCTTTTTAATGTTGAAAATATTTGGAAGGAAAATGCAATCCCATTACTTCCTGCTCATCCTTTTTCTATTCCACTCATCTTTGTTCTCATTTAAAACATAATGAATTTTGTTTCAAGTACCTTAACAGAGTGGAAAGGAGGAGATATCTTCAACTTTTTATTCAATTTTCCTGGATAAGTCTTGATAAGACCTCGTATCTGAACTGCAACATCTTGATCCATGGCACCATCATTCATCATTTTCTTTATCTTGCTTTCTTCTTCAAGGACATCTTCATCATCCGGTGTGGTTGACTCAGGTTTTGGAATCCATTTTGTACAGCCAAAAATGGAACTTTCTAGGGCATTTGTGATGAACTATTAACATGAAGTATGACAATAATTTAAACAGGCTGAACATAAAAATTAATTTACAGTTTTTTGCCGTTATGTTTTGGGTGGAGAAATTATACTGAGAGACTCACATCCTCCTTGCCCTGTCCAGTATCCTGGGTTCAGAAAGTAAAGTGGAGACTTGGTTATGCCATTATTCTCACTTGGGAGTATGTTGTCTAAATACAATGCCACAAAAAGAAGCTTCCAATGAGTCTAAGGTATATGCCATCCTGTTTGGTCCACACACGTATGATTAATATCAACCTTCTCGTAGTTCCTCTTTCCGTTTTCTCTACTTTTACCTAGTTGTGACTCTAGTCAGGCACATAGATACATACCATTGTGAAGGAGCAAACTTGTTCGCTCCCTAAAGCTTGACCCTGAGTTGTAGGACAACTATTCCGTCCCTTCCAGCTCATCCCATGGTCTTCGCCATTTACTGACTGCACAAGCATGCTAACAGCGTTATTAAAGGGTATTACTGGGAGTATGTTCTTGATGATTTTAATTACCAATTTATCCTTGAACGGGGTTGCCATGAGCTGGAGAAATATATTGGAACACTTGTAAGTAATTAATCAGAATTTTCAAAGTGCCTGTATTTTTTACTGCGTTTCAAGTTGTTATCATACCAACTGTCCGTATGATAATAAAATGGGAATTAAGTGACTTGCCTGAAGGGCGATGCTGCTGAAAACTACATATGTCGTAGCCTGGCTTGCTGAGCGTGACTGGCTGAGTAAAGTAGATGCTAAGAAGGCAATACTTGTCTTGTAGAACAATGAGTGAGAGGAGGGAGAAGCAAATTTAGTCGATTATGAAAGATCAGAGGAAAGACCCCCCTTAAATACCAAGCAGAAAGTGAGAAACAATGACTCTTACTCAAGATAATATATGATTAGAGGATATTGAAATGCAAATGAAGCGAATGTTGATAGATCATGCAATAAGTAACAGATTCTGATTGAACTCTCTCGACTCTCGTTAACATTAATGTGAACTATAGAGTGCAATAATATATTTTGACTTCTGAGTACTTTGTCAAGATCCGTTGTCATATTACTTGCTAAATTACAATGTCATACTGATATACATCAGAATTGCTCTTGGAAGCATAGGTTGAATATGAATAAATGAACTTACCATACTGAGTAGGTTGAGGTAGATTGCGAGGAACAGAACTAAAAAATTACTTCTTGTGAAGAAATGGAATCGGAAACAAAACCCAACGATAATTATGAAGAGTGAAATAAGGAACGTCAATATGGACTCCCAAGCAAGCCAGGAAAGCCAATAAGCGGAATCATACAGCCCCATTATATTCATTGCCTGTCAAATTAAGTATTAGAGCGAGAAATTATTAAGGCAGACAAATATTCAGTATCATTTCAAATAATCGAAATTTGTGTCGTTGAGTGAAATTTTGCCCAAAACTTACTTGACGAAGTTTTTCTTCTTTTTCAATAACCAAGCTACTCAATTGATTCTGGAAAACTTGTGAGGTGATCAGCAGCAAACAGAAGCTTTCAAATAGGATAAAAAGCTGGGTGTTAAATTCATCTTTAGCAGCATGTGCAAATGGTATCATTCCAATGGTCCAGTTGAAATTCTGATCTATACCAAATGTACTAATTTCACCAAAATAACACAGATTGAATGTGGAAAAAAAAAACTAAATTCCGCGTTCTGCTGCAGTCTGAAGGGGGATTTGGAATTTAAGAAAAGTTTGTTCAAATGGAACTATAAACTGTGCACTGGAGTTGGGTTGAATTCCATAGCCGATAATACTACTGTTTTGATCTGTAAGATGTAGAGCTCCTGGAGTACGTGCAGGGTCACTGAGGAACCATGCATTTGTTTCCTTTTGACTTTTGAATGATTTCACCTGCATGCCATCAAATTGGAGTTTCATTCTTAGAAATCCTGCATTCTTTATTTTTTGCCTCGTTTTTTCTTCTGGTCAAAATTTAAATATCTATATTTTCTTCGTCAAGTCTTCAACTCTACGCTTGTTACATAATGTAGCATCAGCATAAAGAAATAATCTCAACGCTTTTTTTATAATTAAACATTTTGATTTTTGATTATTTGCTTACAGATACTTCAATTTGCTTATCTATTATAATGTATATCGAAACACAAACCTTGGAAGGTGGAATGGGTCGACCAGGATTTTTAGCCATGATGCCACCAACAATACGTTGAATCCTGGGGGTAGAATTGCCACTCCAAACAAAGTCATAGCAAGGGCGGCTACGCTGAATTCCTCACAAGGTGGTATGGCCTGTGATAGGAGACTGTAAGCAGGCTCAGGTATGTCACAAAACGACTCACTCGCTTTGTTGATGGCATCAGTCATTTTTTCCATGGCAAACATTAGGAAAATGAACAAGAAACTAAGAAAGAATAGTTGGAACAACGCCTCCTTGTTCCTCCCTGCCACCCACATATTCTTCTTCCCCAGAGCCCTGATTTGCTGCATTAGCAGCGGCGTTCCGCTAAGTAACTGCATCTTCTATGTATTTTTATTATTATTCACAAATTCATCCAAACTCAATCATGGTAGAACATTGAGCAAATAACAGTGTTAATTTAACATATGTACTATATATATATACACTGTATATTGCATCACTGCGTTTGTGATTATTCCTACATTTTAGATTCCCATAAATATAGTGCTTACAAGGCATTTGATGGTTCAAAAACGACCTAATTTTTGGGCCACTATATCTTATATTATTGTAATAATGTTTTGAAATTCAGCATTCTTAATAATTCTTTTTTGATGACTAAAAAATTCACAAGTTTTGTGTTCTCCGTGATTAAGGTATTCCGAAAATAAGAAAGCTAGATTTCACAATCACTTTTATTTAGTTTAATTAATGAATTTATTTTTTCAAAAGAATTTTCATGGTTTATATTGGAAAACTAGGTTGACACATAAATAAACAAATATATAATAATTAATTAATTTTATTATATTTTATTTTTTGGGAAAAAGTTGATATCAAAGGAGGAAATAGAGAGGTACTAACAATTAAATTCTTGTCTGATTTTTGGAGCTAAAAAAAAGACCTAATCATCTACTTCATAGTATTGATTGAAGAAATCACAAATCAAAATCAAAATTTGTTGTGCTTGGTTATAGATGATATATTAAAGGCATGGTAGAGGTTTCAACTCATGGACGCGCGTCGTTTGACTCACAGGCTGATGCATTGCTTAGAAGGAGTCTTACATATCAGGTTCCTTTTTTCCTGCAACGCATATTGTTATATACTTGGTACAACTCCATTATTTTGCAGCCTCAAAGATGATTCATGCATATTTGTATTCATATAGGATTGAAGTTTCAATTATTGTGTCGTAGTAAGCTTAAGCTAGACTCCTAGACAATGTTGTGACACGCCTTTATGATGGTTCCTAGTTTTTCACGATCTCACCACGTACTAACAAATAACAATGGTTGTTTTTGTGCGGAAAAAGCATGAGTAATATGGATTGCTTCAAAAAGACCATTGAAAAGAAACTTATTATTTCTCATTTTAGTTGCCATATGAAGTAATGGACTTTTTTTTTTTTTCTTGAAATGTTTGGTAACAAATTTGTACAAATAGATGAATTACAAGGTAGCCAGTTCGTCAAAAGAAAAAAAAATTAAAGATTCGAGGTTACTGATGAAGGATTGTTAGAGCAGTACGTATAATATCTAAAAAATGGTTTAGAAAATGTTGTCTATCCAATATGGAGGGAAAAATAATGTAAATGGCATAGCAAAATAAAATTATTGTATGTTTAAAAATTTAGTTCTTTATTACAAACGTCAAACAGTATATAACTATATAAAAGAGAAACGAATTTCTCCTAATTTTAAGAATGTTTGTTTTAATTTTAAGGCATATATGATATTGAAAAATGCAGAGGCGAAACAAGTCACAGAACCTCTGCCTTTTAATAACTCCACTGGTTGTAGTAGCACTTTTTGCATATGTGGAGTCAATTTTGGAGAGTTTCAGTTACATATCCAAGCCACAAGATGATGATACTCTGACGAAGACGGTCATAAAGGACCCTGTCCCTTGGCCACCGATCCTTACTATTCCTCCCAACACCTCAAGGGCTGCCCGCTTCAAATTCATGCCTTTTTCAGACTTGCCTTCTCCTTCTTGTAGAAGCTCTGGAAATTGCCCTGTCACTTTTCTCCTCACCGGAACCAATCGTTCCTTTGTAATGGGTAAGACTTTTATTCATATTGCAACTTCAATATCTAAGAGGTGATGTTTAACCAAATATGACTTGATATTTTGATACCAAGTATTTTAGTGTTCTTCTATATCATGGTGTGATGCCACTGTTTCTCAACATCTGATGATTGCTTAATTATCCAAATAATCGCAGGCATGGCAGAGAAAATGTTTCCACCAGTTGAAAGCCCCTCTGATGTTGATCAATTAATCTTGGTAAATACATAGTATAGGTGTTCAATTATCAATTTATCATTGCTTATGCATTTTCATAAACAAAAGTAATTTTATTGGTGTTTTCACGTCAATGCTAGCTAATTTCATTTGCTAGGTTGAGTAAGTTCATCCAAAAACCTTTTGTAGGCAACATCAGCTAGTCTTCCAAATCCTCCAAATTATCTGTCTGATCCTGCTTTCGACCCCAATTCGACTCTCTATTACTTACAAAGCAAGTGCAAGGCTAATTCTTCAATCCCTTACCTCACAGGACAAGGTGCTTGTAAACTCTTTCTCCCCTGTTTATTCCTTTTTCTATGCTTCATTGTTTTCATACCTATCATTTGTATGCTATTGTCTTAACATTATGTATGTCACAGTAGTTTAGCTAGTTAATGTTTTGAAAACTGCGTATCCAAGTAATTAGTTTAGGAACTTGACTAGCATCTTTTGATAATATATATATGTATATATAATGTATACATGTCTGGTGTATATATAAATTAAGCTTAGTACAGGTTTTATTATAAACCCTACATAATTCTGTAATGGTCAACATATTTGAGTACAATTAGTGATTAGTAAATTTATCAGTTATGACGGAAGGAGCACAAAATTTATCAATTCAGCGAAGTTTACATTAACTGTGGTTCAGTATATTCTTGCATACAGCGCTTATTGCTCATTTCAAATTTTTCTTACATCTTCAGAAGTAAAATGCTTGCAAAGTTTACACTTGTGGCGGAACATCTCATCAGATATTAACAGGGAAATATACAAAGGCAGCGGAGGAAACAAACAGAAGAAGGTTGATAACAAATTTGCTGCAGGTAAATTAATTTTTCAACTGCTGAATTTGTTACATACTCTTGGAGCCTTGGTATAAAATTATGTTACTCACACTCTTTAGAAATTCTGACTCGTTAGACGTGTTCAATACAAATAGTAAAGAACTCTTTATAATTTTATGAGTTTATGTATGACTACAATTTATCATTTTGTGCTATATATATCCAATATTCTATGATAAAAAACTAAAATAAAGATTTTGGAAACCAGAAAAAGAACTACCTGTGTTTATTTTTCCAACTTTCATCATAGCATGATCAGTATGAGCATAAATGCATAATTGACACGTCTATGTTTGCCTAAACATGATTACCTGAGTAGATTGTTACATGAGAAGTCTGTGTAACAGAAGTGGTTAGACTTTCCATGATGATAACTATATTTTGCTGATCTTTATTATTATTATTATTTTTTTTTTTTTTTTGGGTAACAGCATTTGATTTCTTAAACACCAACAGAGTCAACTTCAATGTGACTCTAATAAGCAGTCCAAGTACTGCTAATAATGAAATCTTCTCCACTAATTTTACTTACACTCTTTTGCCACGGCTAGTTAATATGGTAAGGGCTATTTTGTGTTCCAACTTGTCTTCATATTTTGTTTTCTACAATATTTCCTATTATTTCTTCTTCTTCTATAGATGATGGTAATGGTAATAAAATCAAAATGAAACCAATACGTTATTTATGGTAATTTATCATTACCTTCACCATATACAACCAGTAGAATAAACACAAGATTATTTTCAAGTGGCCTAAAATATGGGGACAAGAAAAACAATTGCAGAATGCAGATCATTTTTTGATGGAGTATAAAACAAAAATTGATGCGTTAAATGTTACTTCTTTTTTCATAAATCTCTTTTAAAAAACCTGAGCATTTTGTGTAAGACAACTGTGACAAATCAATCTAATTGGTAAGATAACTGTCTATGCAGGCGTCCAATGCGTACCTGCAGGTTTTGCAAGGACCTGCTACAAAGATTCTGTTTGAGTTCATGAAAGAAGTGCCAACCATTATTAAATTTAATGCCTTCTTCCCAACATTTATGGATTTTGTTTTGCGTATTGCAACCGTAGCCATACTCCTCTATCCAATAACGGTACGTATGCCTGCCTTCATGTCTCTAATGAGTTTATGGGATTGTCTGAACTCTGAAATTAGTGATGGTGTCTGTGGTTATGCCTTCATAATTCTTTCTTACACATTTATCTCTTAGTAAATTACTCAAATGCTAAGTTTCCTCTGACTTGGATATTTGTTTTGGATCAGATTTAAAATTATATGTCTATACATGAAACTTTTTAAATGCTTTCGGCCTAATATGGTGTGTCAAATTGTTGACACCAATGTTGGAGTGTTGTGTAGTGTAGTTTGTACCTGAGGCGAAATGAGGAGTCAGAGGAACATAGCTCAAACATACAATAGCCTTTATTTCCTTATTACTGGAATTCTCATTTATGTTAACTCAATCGAAGCGAATTACTCAATTACCTCCATGCATCGCTTATGTTTTGTAGATAATAGTGTAATGGCTTGTTAGTTGATTTATTCATCAACCTCTTGGAGAATTGCTTTCGGAAAGTCTTTTGTTGTGAAGGAAAGATGACGGATACATCCCACACAAAGACGAACACAACTTGCTTACTTGCATGGTTCAATAGTGCTTAATAGCATTGAAAGTCACTACATCAAGGCTATAGAAATGCTTTGTATTCAAGTCCAGTGTTTTCTATGTGCCCAGTTGAAAACATGTTCATGTCAATTCACTTCTTTTTCTTGTTATTCCTGTATTGTGTATGGTGTAGTTGAGATTGGTTGTAGTATAATATATTAGATGGTAATTCAATGCTTGTTGATTTCAGGTCTTAGCTAGTGGCATTGTTTATAAGAAGGAAAAAAATTTGCAAATAATGATGAAGATGCATGGACTTGGTGACTCGGCATATTGGGCGATTACGTATATTTACGGTCTCATTGTTTCTCTTCTATTCGTTCAGTTCTATCTCATTGCTGGGAAATTATCAGGTAATCAAAGTGACTCTCAATAAACTCCTTCAGAGCAGTTGTCATGATGTATCACCCCATTATGTGTGTGCTATGAAGCACTTGGGATCAAACCTGCTTNGACTCGGCATATTGGGCGATTACGTATATTTACGGTCTCATTGTTTCTCTTCTATTCGTTCAGTTCTATCTCATTGCTGGGAAATTATCAGGTAATCAAAGTGACTCTCAATATACTCCTTCAGAGCAGTTGTCATGATGTATCGCCCCATTATGTGTGTGCTATGAAGCACTTGGGATCAAACCTGCTTAATTAATTGTTTATTACAGGCTTATCCTTCTTCACCAAGAATGACTACAGCCTTCAATCAGTGTTCTATTTCATTCATGTAGACTGGCAAATTTCGTTTGTGTTTCTGTTCGCTTCACTAGTTTCTACTGTCAGGACTGCTCAAGGTTTGCTTTTGATAACCTCAAATTTGATTAATACTTAGATTTTCGACTATTGTATAGTATTTAGACTTCATCATGATCACGATGGCTATGTAAATGATATTTTCAGTGGTTGGCTCATCGTTCATGATGCTGGTTTCATTATTGTCATTCCTCGTTGTCTCAAGATGTATTGAATCTGCTGATATTCCAAGTAAGTAGACACTCCCTGTGAGACTCCATGGGCCACAGCATCTATTTCATAGCTTGATTTGTCATTGTTTTTTTTTTTTTNTTTTTTTTTTTTTTTTTTTTTTTTTTTTTTTTTGCAAGTTTGAAGTTTGCCAACTGTGGTCACTGATTTGTTTGAAATTACACTGATTATCATGGAGTTTTGTTTCCAAACCATTACATTATATATATTCTGCATGATATATTTACTCAACATTGCAATACATCCATAGCGGACTAGTGTCCATCCTCATTCATTCATTTAAAAAAAACCGGGGAAATACTGGAAATTGAAAGTATAACCCATAACTTCAAAAAATACATATATATATATATATATATATATATATATATATATATCACTGATTTTGGGAAAATAAATATTATAAGATAAAATTATATGTCCTCCAAATTTTTCCAAATAAAACTATTACTTCAGGCAATAGCGGAATGTTTTTTGGTTTAAGATTTCCTTTTCTTAAAAAGACGTGCTTTAAGCTAAGTGTTATAGACTTATAGTGGCTGCAGGCTTGCAGCTGTGAAAAGACTTGATACAATATTGCATTAGTTTCCTCTTTGTAAAACCAAAATCATGCTATTGGTCACTTCTAATGCATATTTCTCATTCCAGGCAAACTCACAATTTTAGTTGAGACATTTCCTTGATTTGCATTATATCGAGGAGTGTACGAGTTCCAAAAATATGCTACTTTTGCTAGGAATGGTGCTGGTGTTGGAATGGGATGGCAGAACTTAAGAGACCCAGGAAATGGGATGATAGCTGCTATGATCATCATGCTTGTTGAATGGGTATTCATGCTTTTATTTGCAGCTTATTTTGATCAGGTTATCTCAAGTGGACGTGGGAAGACAAAAAGTCCCTTATTTTTCTTACAATCCCCGAAAAAGAATCAGAAAAATTTGCAAAGAAATAGTTCTCAGCTTTTCCCTCCATGCGACAGCGGTGATGTAGCCCAAAAGCTTTTCTTCTCATCTAATTAACAATTAAGCATCAAGGACATGGTATCATCTTTGTTTTCAAGTCAACTGCCCTGTTTATTGATTGGCTTTGCAAGCCTTTTCTTGTGGTTTGGTCGTTCTTATTGTGTTAAAGCCAGATTTTCATCCACAATGACACAGCTGATTTAAACCTTTTTTTCATTAGTTTTGGGTATGTTGCTCTTAAGTTAGTATAGCTGCGCATAATTAGTTAACAACTGGATTTACCTGACATCATTCTGATATCCAATATAAAAATCTGACTCAATTAGTTATGTTTACACAAAAGGTTAGTTAAACAAGCTAACTAGCCAATCAAACCAACTAACTCTTGATAATTGATAACCACCGCCAAACAATGGCACTAGATATTATTAATTCACCCTTAATCATGTTATTTTGAAAAAAACTTGTGAGACGGCTATGAAGTACTAGTCAAATACTTAACAAGACTTATTAATGTGCTTCTTTCTGACAGAGACAAAAAGTAGAACAGTTGATGAGAGAAGCAACTCGACCTAGCTCAAGCCATACAGCTATTTGTGACAATATCAAGAAGATTTACCCTGGAAGAGATGGAAATCCAGCAAAGGCTGCAGTTAAAGGATTATCTCTCGCTTTAACAAGGTCAGAGTGTTTTGGCATGCTTGGTCCAAATGGTGCAGGGAAAACTTCATTCATCAGTATGGTCAGTTAACTTTAATATGAAATTTACAGAATATTGTATCAGATTATTTGAGCAACCCATTAGTATTAATAGGAAGAATTAAACAAAGAAACTCTTGTGAATAATACTGACCTTTAACGTGTTAATTGTTAATTTGTTATATGTCCCCATAGATGATTGGTCTCACGGAGCCAACCTCTGGCACAGCATATATTGAAGGTTTAGACATAACAACGCGTATGGATGAAGTATACACTTGCATGGGAGTCTGCCCTCAGTTTGAGTAAGCTCTTTTTCTTAAAAAAAATACTACTTTTACAAGGTATATATATTTGCCTGTTATCAAACCTCTTTCCGCTCATGTTCAAAGGTCAAAGCTTTGATATATTTATTTCTTCTGCACCTTTAGCTTGCTGTGGGATACACTTACCAGAAGGGAGCATCTGTACTTTTATAGTAGACTTAAGAAACTTAAAGGTTCCACACTAGCACAGGTACTTTGCTTATTATCTTGGAATAATTTAATTGGTAACTTGAATATCCTGACTATAGTTAAGTTATTGTCTGAACTTTGAAGCCTTGTTTGTTAATTGCATTAAAGCAATACATTGTCCGAACCTCTTCATGAATTGCTAAAGCATTTCGTTAAACCCGATTTTTGCGTCTTGTTTCTTACAGAAATAATATTATTTTTGTCCTCGTTTCTATTATGTAGGCAGTTGAAGATGCTCTCAAGGAGGTCAACTTATTCCATGGTGGTATTGCTGATAAATACGCTGGCAAGTATAGTGGAGACTTGAAGAGAAGACTCAGTGTTGCTATTTCACTCATTGGTGACCCAAAGGTTGATTTCTTTCTTTTAACATGCTTTATATATTATTTTTATCGGCTAAGAATATGTTTAGGTATTCTAAAATATACATTTTGATCCTAATATAAAATGTTTGGAAGATTGTTTACTTGGATGAACCGAGCACTGGACTAGACCCATCTTCAAGAAATGCTTTATGGAGCGTTGTGAAGCGTGCAAAGAAAAATCGAGCTATCCTTCTCACAAGTAAGTTTAATTTGTTTCTTTTCAACCATTAATGTCTAAACTCTTTGTTTCGTCATTTGTAATAGAAAAGACCTCAATTTAATCCTTACCAGTCTTCACGAAAGCAACGTTTGGTGATTTGGAAAATTCTGACACTCGGGAGAATTTTGTCAGTACATTCAATGGAAGAAGCTGAGGCTCTTTGTGACAGACTCGGAGTTTTTGTTGATGGTGCACTGAGGTGTGTAGGATATCCAAAAGAGGTAAGTTCCTTAATATTCTATTATGTATGTTTTTGATCATTTATTTTTATTATTCCAGCAAAATTTAGTTAAGTTTGACAAACCTTTGAAAAGTCCTGCAACTTCAGTATTCCGTATAATTATAGAAGAGTTGGTTCAGCTGTTCGGTAAAAGTCCAGTTAGAAAAAACAATTTTGTTTTGTAAGGTCATTTGAGTTCTATCCAATTAACTTCAGCAGATTGCAGTAAAATCAAACACACCAAAAGATTTTTCGAACAAGCATTATGTAGTTCATTGTTAGTGTAACTCCTTGCATTTTGATTCATTGCAAAGTTATTACTTTGATGGTTTCTTGTGTATTAAAAGTAATCGTTTGTGGCAGTTGAAGGCTAGATATGGAGGTTACTTTATCTTTACAATGACTACAACGCAAGGCAATGATGTAGAGGTGGAGGATATGGTAATGAGCCTTTGCAGGAATGCTAATAAATATACCATATGGGGGGTACTCAAAAATTTGATCTACCAAAGCATGAAGTTCGGCTTGCTGATGTTTTCCAACTTGTTGAGGATGCTTAAAGTAGGTTCCCTGTTCAGGCTTGGGCTCTGGCTGACACCACTCTTGAGGATGTCTTTATAAACGTCACTCGTCAAGCTCAAGCTACTTCTTCTGATGAATAATCTTTGTTTGTTTTTGGTTCTAAAGCTCTAGTGTTTATAGTTTGAAGTGAATGAGAATGATGAATTAGGTGCCCTTGTTAGTTGTTACCAGCTGGTAGTGCTAGTTTCTATTTCTTTTTTAACGTGTACCCTCTTTCATATTGGGGTGCTTTAGAATCTGCCCCTTTTTCATGGAACTGGAAGTATTGTATATTATTGTGTGTGTCGTCGTTTAGCAATTAACAATTCTTTTGGATGTGATGAACTGATGATAATTGTAAAGAGCGATCGGAGAATATTATAAATATATGTTTTCTAAAGATATAATTAAGGAGTTGCATAGGAATATAACTTGCCAGAATACAAATTAGCATCACTTCCACTGTTTACACTAAATCTGTAGTTTTACACCTTTATCAAACTCGACTTAAGAATTGAACCTAGTTTCAGATAGTTGACTGGGATCAATCACACGTCCTATGACTCTTTTTGTCTGTCCCATGGACTTTGGACAAGCCACTGAGAAGCTTGGTTGTACGTTAGAAGGAACTGGTGTCTCAGGTGAATGTCCTGAAATGCAGAGTGCACCCAAATCATTCTGTTCCCAATATACTTCGACCATAATGCCGCGAGGATTCTCTGCAGTCTCTGACCCTGGAATAGCCACATACCTAGCTCCAATAGGTATCTGCATTGCTATAAAGTAATTAACAGTCCAGATATATATATGGTGTTTTGGGTTCATGTAGGACATAACCAAATTATAAGGGTGGCAAATGACTACCAATGTTCTGAGAATCAGAAACATTATTAAGGAGGAACATTATAACTTGCCTGAACTAGTGTCCCAGATGTTAGAGTAAGAGTCTCCATTCTCCCGTCAACTGCAGCACTTTCTAACTCTGCTTGCGCTGCAATATTCAGAAATACTTCTTCCAGAGTTGTCAAGCCAAGTTGGATGTCTGCTACACCAAATTCCTGCTGTTTATCTTGCAGCTCTCCAAGAATTCTCTAACAAAACAAAACATGACCATGAAACCCTGCTGCTATCCCAGTCAAACTATCAGTTATCGCTCTATTTTTTGCTCATCTTTCTACCTTTCTTCTTTACTTTTCAAGCAATCTTTTCTTTCCACAGTTCCATTTTGTGCCTCAACTCCACTCCACACCAACCCTCCACCCCAACTTATACACGGAACAAATCCAAATGTGGCAGTTCGTATTAATATGTATTCAAAAGAAACCTTATCTGGTCCCATTTATTTACGTCTAGCTAGTGATAAGGTGAAGAGAATACTGTCTAAGTAATACTAAGAGAACAAAAAAAGATGAGCGCATTTATTTAGCACATGTGCATCTCATATATGCTCCGCGTGATGTTAAAGGAATCTAATGATGGGTATACCTCTAGTTTATTAAGATCAAGTTGTGTTGAGGTTGACGAAAAGGTCTGTAATATGTATTTATATAAAGATAATAATGCTTTTTAACAAGATCTTTTTTACCTTGAGAAGGTGTTCTTCTTGACGAGGAATCACAAATGTAAGAAAAGCATCGCTCTCATCCTTGGGGGAAACTCCCAAATGCTGTAAAAACCCATCAAACAAAGTTAGTTACCACTGCAATTAGGTGAAGTAGCAACAGTTTTGCATAGCTTACATGTCTGAAGAACTTCTTTACTGCCTCCATATAACCTGAATTTGCTGATGTTCCATGGGCAAACCTCAAATTAGCAATGAAACCAGTCCCAAACCGTGACTTCAATCTGATCGAGGACCCAATACAACGGAGTCTTCCCTTGGCCATAATACCTATTCGATCCCCTAATATATCGGCTTCTTCCATTGAATGAGTTGTCAGAATAATGACCCTTCCTCTCTTTGCATTTTCTATAATGTCCCATACATGCCTCCTGCTTATTGGATCCATACCTGTAGTCTGAAGTTAAAAAAAAAAGAAGTCAGTTTGAAAACCTCGTTGGAAATGTCTAATGTAACTAGTCTAGTAATAGAAACGGAGTAAAATAGTACTGTGTAATACTAGTTAATAATACCGGTTCATCCAAAATTACTAATTTTGGGTCACCAAGGAGTGCAGATGCAACACTAAGGCGACGCTTCATTCCTCCACTATAACTTCCTGCTCTTACTTTAGCTGAAGCAGTTAGTCTTGCCTCCTCTAGCGAATTCTTAACAACCTTGTTTTGCATGACAAAATCAAACTTTTCACAAAATGGAGCAATTCAAGTAATTGCGGTTTATATAAGGATTTCAGAGATTGAAATGTAGAACAAACCTCTTTGATAGATGCAGGCTGTAGACCTTTTATTCTTGCAAATAGCTGAAGATGCTCTTCACCAGTCAATACATTCCAAAGAACATCAAACTAAGAGGGAAAACAAAAACAAGAATAAGATGTATGATGAGAAGTCGAATTTCTTAGCCTTCGTTAAGACGTTTAAAACCTGTTTTCTTCAGTATTTTCTCACCAGGAAAACTGAGGTTTATCACTCACTCAACTGACTTTGATTGATCAGTGCTGACTTTACTTAATCACAGCTAATTGTCATATGAGTAGCTGATCTTTTATTGTTAAACTATTTTCCTTTGATATAATTGATTTTTATAGTTATGCTGATTAAAGTGATTAGTGATTAGTACTTTGTTCTATGTGTCACAACTGATTTTCATCAATTAAAGAGAAAAGGTCGTCAATTATAGAAAACATATTACCTGGGGACAGACGCCTAAAATTTTCCGAGTATTTGACATTCCAACCGAACTTCTGATGGACTCTCCATAAATAATTGCTATAAGTATATTTCGTTACTAGATGTTAGTAATTTGTCATGCCTTGCTTCAGCAAAAAGTTAAGCTAAACAGGTGAAAAAGTATCAGAAAGGTTATACCGTCTCCTGCGGTAACTGAGGTTACACCAGTCAAACAATTGATTGTTGTTGTCTTTCCAGCTCCATTTGGTCCCAAAAGACAGAAGAGTTGATCTGTCGGAAAATTTACATATAGTCCCTGATGCAAACATGCACTGAGTAGTAAGATGTTTTAGGTAACAAGGGCATTCCACAAAAGATATTTATTCACCCCTTGCGTGCTGTAGTTATGCTTAAACCTCTATTGCAGATTTCTGTTTCATTACCTCTTCAAATATGTTTTATCGTTGGCTAAATAATAATAAGTATAGAGTAGTTATTTAGAGTAAAATGTTCAAAAGGATACCTTGATGGCATGGAAAGGATCAGTTTTGTGGCATTTGCAGCAGCAACCGAAGTTTAATTTTCCAGGATAAATCTTGACCAGACCACGGATCTGAACAGCTATGTTAGAATCAATTTCACCTAATCTCATTTGCTCTTTCACGGCATTTTCCTCCTCAACCACATCCACGTCATCTGGTGTAACATTGTCAAGCTTATTATCTGAGTTGCAGCATCCACATTTACCACCTTAACAACGACATGTTCACGAAGAGGAGGTAAGTAAATTCCTTTAACAATTCTATAGTTGGATGCAGTAGAAGCCTACAATTCTGTACCTTGAAGCTTGTATCCCCCTACCCCGGTCCAGTATCTTGGATTCAGAAAGTAAAGTAGTGATTTCCTCATACCGTTGGGGCTAGGCATTACATTATCCAAGTACAATGCCACAAGAAAGCAGCAGAAGAAAGTGTAGATGAACCGCATGAACACATCATTCTGCACATAGATGACAGCGTAACAGGAAAACATGTTCAGAGTGATTCTTATCTATAGGCTATAGCTGCACAAAGCTAAATGTTCAAGAATGCATTAACAGCAATCTTACAAACAGTTATTTTATAGAGTTAATTCTGTGAAAACAAGATATTTTAAGGAAACTTGAAGGCTTACACAACTATTTGACATGACAAATTACAATCCATAGATGATATCTTCATAATGCTGAACTTTGTATAACAAGTATGAAATTTAGAACTAGGCTTGTTGTCAGGCAAATAATACCATTGTAAAATAGCAATGAGATTCATCACTAGGACACTTTGCTCTTGTACTCCAGCTAACTCCAAGTGTATCATGCGTTTCATTAACACTGATGAACATCTGAAGTGCATGAGCTAGCAGACTAGGGGGCAGAAGATACAAGATTCTCGTCTTTTTGGAAGGATCAGTTGATTGAGCTGCAATCTGGAATATCCGATTTATTCATTAACACAAGCATCCGACACACTACAAGTAGTTCTCTGGGATGTGCTATTCTGTTTCTTATTTACCTGTAAGATTATTCCAATCAGAAAAACCCAGAATCCTGCTCGAGATGCAGAAGACGACTTCCCTAGAAAAGCAGACAGCATACATGCAAAACTGACCTACTTTCAAAAATAGCAAAAGCAAAGAAAGATAGGAGTCAGGGCTAAAAAAAAAAAAAACGGATGAAGCAGAAATCACTTAGATGTGTAGGAGAAATGTACCATAGTTAATTGGAAAAGGAAGAAAATGAGGAACAGCATAACAAAACTGTTATGCAAGAAAAACTGAAACCGAAAAATCATTCCAGAAAAGACAGTACACAGTGACGATATAAAAATAACAACGGTCTCCCAAACAAACCACGAGAGCCAATAGGCAGAATCATAGAGCCCCATTATATTCATGGCCTGTAAAAACAGATGCAAGAGAACTATCAGTGCATCATTTTAAGAAGCCTTGTTTTTCATCTGCTAATTAAGAATTTTACCTGTCGTAGTTTAAGTTCTTTCTCGAGGACAATAGAATTCGTTTGAAACACAAACGGAAACATAGCTATTGTGAACAAGAATAACGGAGCAAGAAAGTCACTTTCAGGAGAGGGGTTGAATCCATTTGCAAACAAAGGTGCTGCAGGATGAGGGAAAGCCTTCAATCCAACAGTCCAGCTAAGGTCTTGATCTAAACATACATAAAAGAAAATTTTCAAAATGTCAAAATGTTGTAAGGCATTCAATGAGCTGCAAATGATGTATAGTTGTATATATATACCTACGAAAAGTGATCTAGCAATTTCGCGTTCAACAGCAATTTGGAGTGGTATCTGAAACTTTGATACCGAATTTTCAGACTTTTCTTTTTTCCTTGCTGCAGTGTAGTTAGTTTGGAGTCCATAGCCCATAACATTAGCAGCTTTTTGAACAAAATGTACTGCTACTGGACAGCGTAAAGGGTTGTCAAAAAGCCAGGCATCGACATCTGCAGGTGTCCTAAATGATCTAACCTGCATGCTCATCCATACAAATAGTACTTTCAATTCATCTTTAATTTGTTCCAATACAAGTTCAATTCATATTTAGTTACATTACTTAGTAGTAGAACAACATGATCAAATGAACTGAAGCTAAAGATATGGAGTCCTAGTATGTGCTTGCGCGCGCAAAATCAAGTGTATGCATTCAGAGCAGTCTCCTTACAATTACCAAAAGACTAGCTTACTTAAGATATTCTCAACAGCCATAAACAACAATAACATTATTAGTTACCACACATATCACATATTAGACCTTTGTTATGATATTATAAGCACTAGCATTAGTTTTGGGTTGTCATAAACTGGCCTAAGTTTGTAACAAATCATCTGCAATATGCTTTTCACACTGTCTATTTTCTTTTACCTTAAGCTATAATTCTATAAACACGTATTAACACATATTCCGTAAGTATGTAACATACAACTCAATACAAACATGACACGACACAATACAATAAACATGACACGACATAATACAATTTAATAACCAGCTAGTTTTATCCCTCCCCTCCCCCACCCTCTTTGTCTTTGTACATTTCCTTTATGATGGTGACTTACAAGTTATAACGTTTGTTGAAACTATGAGAAAGATGAATATTATTGATATTGAATGACTTGCTTAATAACATAAGTAGGGTTTAAGCCCTTTATATAGGCATAAGGAAAACTATCCTAATTAAAGATATTAGATAACAATATAGAAATATATGTGGCTAATTCTAAACTTTTATCTTAGTAGACTTTATCTTTTGTTATGGCAACAATATATCGAGAATATATCTCCAATACTCCCCCTCAAGTGGANATACATAAAAGAAAATTTTCAAAATGTCAAAATGTTGTAAGGCATTCAATGAGCTGCAAATGATGTATAGTTGTATATATATACCTACGAAAAGTGATCTAGCAATTTCGCGTTCAACAGCAATTTGGAGTGGTATCTGAAACTTTGATACCGAATTTTCAGACTTTTCTTTTTTCCTTGCTGCAGTGTAGTTAGTTTGGAGTCCATAGCCCATAACATTAGCAGCTTTTTGAACAAAATGTACTGCTACTGGACAGCGTAAAGGGTTGTCAAAAAGCCAGGCATCGACATCTGCAGGTGTCCTAAATGATCTAACCTGCATGCTCATCCATACAAATAGTACTTTCAATTCATCTTTAATTTGTTCCAATACAAGTTCAATTCATATTTAGTTACATTACTTAGTAGTAGAACAACATGATCAAATGAACTGAAGCTAAAGATATGGAGTCCTAGTATGTGCTTGCGCGCGCAAAATCAAGTGTATGCATTCAGAGCAGTCTCCTTACAATTACCAAAAGACTAGCTTACTTAAGATATTCTCAACAGCCATAAACAACAATAACATTATTAGTTACCACACATATCACATATTAGACCTTTGTTATGATATTATAAGCACTAGCATTAGTTTTGGGTTGTCATAAACTGGCCTAAGTTTGTAACAAATCATCTGCAATATGCTTTTCACACTGTCTATTTTCTTTTACCTTAAGCTATAATTCTATAAACACGTATTAACACATATTCCGTAAGTATGTAACATACAACTCAATACAAACATGACACGACACAATACAATAAACATGACACGACATAATACAATTTAATAACCAGCTAGTTTTATCCCTCCCCTCCCCCACCCTCTTTGTCTTTGTACATTTCCTTTATGATGGTGACTTACAAGTTATAACGTTTGTTGAAACTATGAGAAAGATGAATATTATTGATATTGAATGACTTGCTTAATAACATAAGTAGGGTTTAAGCCCTTTATATAGGCATAAGGAAAACTATCCTAATTAAAGATATTAGATAACAATATAGAAATATATGTGGCTAATTCTAAACTTTTATCTTAGTAGACTTTATCTTTTGTTATGGCAACAATATATCGAGAATATATCTCCAATACTCCCCCTCAAGTGGAAAGTGAGTGTAACGAACGGAACCACTTGGACTGTAGACTTGAACATATGAACGCCAAACAACTTTGAATATGAAAATACCAATTAATACTTGTAGCCGATTTGAAACTCGATAATGATGACCCTTTTAGGTGAAAACCTGTTAGGTTAAGGGACAACCGAAATAGAAAGAGCCCTTTTAGGTTAAAACCTGTTCGGTTTAGGGATAACCGTTTTAAGTGTTTTTAGATTGTCAAATATTAATGGTTAGTAGAATACCGTACACACCATGTAAATATGTGTAGTATTGGAGGAACGGCGGCGTTGACAACTCCATATGTCGAAACACATAACTTTGTTGCTGTTTCCAAAAAATTATTCTCGACACTATTGATGAAATATCCAACTTTTGGGATAAAATCGTGAATGTATACATGGGGCTTTGCTAGGCAACATAAGTAGTGTAAAAAACTTGTGGTTGTGTTGGTGTAGGAATTTTTCATAGTTGGAAGGCGAACAATTTGGCCAAGAGGAAGGGTTGGAAAATTTAGGAAAACCTCAATTGGGGTGTGTTAAACACCAAAATATTTAATCAGAAAATTATAGATGAAAAAAAAATTCTCACAGCGAAAGGGGGAAAAAGTGATGATAATCCAGCTGGTGGGTAGAAATTAATTACTCAAACCCACCGACGGGGGGAAAATTTTTATAAGAAAACCTAATATTTAACCAGCTCTTGATACCATGTTGAAACTATAAGAAAGATGAATATTATTGATATTGAATGACTTGCTTGATAACATAAGTAGGGTTTAAGCCTTTTATATAGGCATAAGGAAAACTATCCTACTTAAATATATTAGATAACAATATAGCAATATTTGTGGCTAATTAGAGCTGAGCAAAAATATCTGACGATCTGAAAATTCAAAAATTTGATATGTCTTTGATCTGATTTTTAGGAAATCCGATCCGAAAAACGGATACCAAATACCTATTCAAATATCACTTTTGGCCTTTTTGGATATCCGAATATCCGAAATTTTAATATCAAACCGGATGTCTGAAATTTGTTGATACGTAATATCTCTTTTATGTATTGAATCCATCAAAAATAGAGGTTATTCCTAAAAAATTTCGACTTTTGAGTATACTAAACTAGTAAACTCAAGAATCTTATGGGGTACTTCTACAAAAATTAAATTATTCTGTGCGATTGTTAATGGACAAGATTTAACATATTCATTTTTTTCAATTGGTACTTATGTCGATTTATTGTATTCTTATGGTGCAATCATCTTATTGGTACATATTCTTTTTTTTTTTTTTCCTTTTTTGTGAAAGAAAAATGGGAAATGGATACCCGGAGTATCCGATCCGAAAATTATCGGATATCCAAAAACTTTGGATACATATACAAATATTGATTTTCCTAAATTTCGGATCGGATATCCGATCCGTGCTCAAGCCTAGCTTATTCTAATCTTCTATCTTAGTAGACTTTATCTTTTGTCATGGCAACAATATATTGAGAATATATCTTCAATAACGTTGAATCTTTCATATCACATGAAACTTCTCCAATAAAAAACACAAGATTTTATTTCCAATTGACATACACGTCATCAAACTTGTGTAATAATCTTACCGAAAATTTAAAGGAGGTTTGAATAATTACGTCTTTTTTAATAAATAATAACATTAAAAGAATATAGCTATATTATAAAATCAATCAAACATAGATAATAAAAGGGGGGAAAAATGCAGAAAATTAATTGAGTGACCTTGAAGGAGGGAATTGGACGTCCAGGATTATTAGCCATGATACGAGACGCTATATTTTGAGCGTAACGGCTATTATTCCCGCTCCACACAAAGTCGTAGCACGGCTCTTTAATGAAAAACTTGGTCCCACAATCAGGAATAGACGGCATGAATACCATGGGTGAATCTCTCATTTCCGGAATGGAAAAGGAAAAATTTTGAGATTTATCGACGACAAAAAGGAAAAACATGAAGATGAATGGTGCAACGAGTTGTAGCAATTTGGAGCGCTTGCTCCTCATTGCTATCCATAGGTTCTTTTTTGATAGAGCCTTTACTTGTTCGATTATCAATGGCATTCCATTTTTATGTATCATTGTTTTTTAGGGGAAGTTATGGAAAAGGGTGTTGAGGTGAGAGGTTTGTATGAGTTATAGTAGAATTATGGATTATGAATAGATGAATGAGTGAAAATTAATACATGAAACTATTTGAATTTTATATTTTGAAATGGCATGAATTTATCCTATAATTGGTCAAGTGAGTGGGAAATTGTTACAATGGAAAACACACATTTTTATATTGCCCTTTTCACATTTTTTTCATACCTATAATTTAGTCTTCCCTATGTTCCTAATTGTTTGATACGTTTTGACTTGTACATATGCCAATGCACTTGTTTGACCTTAAATACCTTCTTTTGTGTATATGTAAAAATTAAAATAATTGGATATTAATAATGTATTCATGAAAATGAATTAATCAAGATTCCATATGACTATATTATGTTTTATATATTGAAAGTAATTTAAAAGTTTCTCTCATTTTATGAATAGTGTAAGATTTCAAACCCATCAAATATTTAGGAACGGAGAAAATATACAAGATTTTTTTTTTGACAATAAGTACACAAGATATTTTCTATACAAAATAATTTTTTTTTTTTATTTTTCTAATTAATAAAGTATTTTGCATTGGTGGGAAGCCTAATGGAATATCGAAAGTTGTGTGTGTGTGTCCACGACGGTGGTTAGAAAGTAGATGTTGTGCTAGGTATTAATTAGTTGTCATAACTGCGTAAGTGATTACAATATATAGTAACACTAAAAATTTTATAGTATTAAGTACCATAAAAAGAAAAAAGACATTTTCTGAAATTGAAACATCAACCTAAATAATTGAGGAACCGAAGTTTCCCCATTTTGGTGTAAAGAATAGATAAATGATGGTCAAAGCAATGCTTTCCCATCCCCCACTCCCGACGATGACTAAATCGCCGTATATTGCAATTATATATTGTATTACCTTCATTAAAAATAGTTGTAACAATTTATTATTTTATACCTTACAAATTATTATTTTTGTTGCAATTAATTCGCGGCGAACGTAATATGAGTTTGATTTAGTTCGTTGCAATGAATTTTATTGTTAAAAAAAAAAACTAAAGAGTTACTCAATTATTTAATACCCTTGAAATTAAAATGTGAATCAAGTTTAAATCACATGAATTTCATAACACACGAAAATTCATTTACAAGGATTGAGAAAAGTGAGGGGGAAAAAATAAGAATCCAATGCAATTTTGTTTTGGAATTAAAGAAAATTTTGATAGCAATATGAAAACATTGTTTTTTTTTTTAAGTTCTCATAAAAGTTCGGTTTTTTTTTTTTTTTTGTTATGCTCTTAATTAGCATCGATTTTCAAGAATGAGGAAGGTGATACGTTTCATGATCAAAGTACAAGTAAGTTACATGTGAGTAATCGTTTTTATGGTCTATTGGCTTCTTAATTTGGGCTAGGTTGTCCTAGTGTGTGTTACGTGCATGTCATGGTTATCTTACCATTAATTGCTAAAATTATTATTGTAGATTAAAGCTTTGAAGTGGCAATGACAAATTTTGAAACTCATCTATTTTCATCCATATCCACATGAACACATGTAACTACCTCACCACATAACCTAAATTAATGCATTATATGTCAAAATAGATGTCTCATATTATTTGCATCTAGCAATAGCTTTTTCTGTCACAAACAAATTTTGTATGGGGGTCTATGCGAACTTTTTTGTTGCAAATAATATAAAATGGAGTTATTAATTATTCCGTATTAATCATTTAATTGTAACCCCAATTCTCACATTTTTCATCGGCAATTATTTTAATTTCATTAGAAAATAGTAATGATGTCTCACAAGATTACTGCTCATTTAAATTTCCAATAAGTTCAAAATTTGGGTTTTTTGTTACTTCCTTATCCTCTTATCCTTGCTATATATAGAATGATCGTTACTAACTTAACAAAAAAAAGAAGAAATATGAGTAAATAATAAAAATTAAGATAAAGCCTAACATATTGTTATTATTATTATTTTTTTTTGGACGGACACTAATAGGTTAATTAATATAATCCATGTAGTAAGTAAAATAATACGAAATTGACAGTAATGAGTAATGACCTCAACAAGCTTGTTTTGGACAATTGGACATCGACAAGGAAATTCCTTGTTTCTCAAGTAATAAAAAAGAGTTGTTTTGTATTTTTTATTACAAAATGCCCATACATTATAGTATTTTATAAATAAACAATTCAAGTTATTTACAAAAATACGACCCATTTTATTTCTCAAGTTTCTCATCTCGGTGCACCTCGACATCGGCATTGCAAGACAAAGAACAAACATTACACTGAACAAAAAAAAAAAAAATTACGTTAATTAAATGTTCATGTTTTCAACAAACAAACTAACAAAATGGATTGGAGGGAACTTGAAACATGAAAGCGATCATTTATAAATCCTTTCTACAATACATAAAATGACTTAATTACATGTTTTGTCTTTCTTCCATTTTGTGCGTGAATTAATTAAGAATTATTGTTCTTCTTTTTGGAATTAAACAAAACAATGGCAAATGAAAATTGTAGAAAAGCAAATTATTGGGCTCAATCTAATGCTTTGCTAAGGAAGAATTTGACTTATCAGGTCACCCTTTTCTCCAAATTTTTTTTTTTTATATATAATTCAAATTATCATGTTTTTATATTTTTGCAATGTTATTATTATTAATTTGATACGTAATATATATGTTGTTTGATTTATGTGATTGCTGAATTTGATTCATTGATTCTAGCCAAATATATGAAATTTGGAATTCCCAAATTTTATTTTTTTAATTTAAAGGTTGAATTTTGAAGGTATTGTATAGGAAGTGAAATTAAAAATGAAAGCTTTGCATAAATTTAGTTTATTAAGGGGATTATATTTGTGGAATAATTGAATAATAAAGTTATTTTATTAGACTAATTTGAGTTAATTATCTTAAAGATTAAACTTTGTTGAACCCCTTTTAAATTTGATGATGATTTAGCTAATGCATGTTGTTGATTAATGTAGTCTAGTACAATTGTCATGTTTAATTTTTTTTTCAATGATGAATTTTCAATTTGATTGCAGAAAAGGAACAAATGTCAGAATTGTTGTTTGTTTGTTTTCCCATAGTGATACTAGTGTTATTAGTGGTCGTACAATACTACATAAAGCATCAGGATAAATTGCCAAATGCAAAGCCACCAATTCGCAATCCCCCGGAAATGCCACCGGCATTGGACATTCCGATTCAGGGTGATTTGGCGGTAAGATCGGATTGGCTTCCGTTCCAAGACTTACCTGACCCTTCTTGCAGGAATACCTTTTCCTGTCCTGCTACTTTTCTTTTCACTGCCTCTTATCAGTCTTTTGCCCACGGTAAGTCATTCTCCTCTTGTACTACGTAGTAATTGTTTTCGAGATATATCGTGTGGTTCTTCTGTATATACTTTGCAATGTTTAGGTGATATGCCTAATTTTGTGCTCAATGTATTGCTACACTTGACTTGACATAAGTTATATGCAATGGATCATGTATGCGAAGATGTGGTGTGTTGATTTTTTGAGTGCTTGTGCACATACGAAGTTAAGCGTGAAGTAATGCACTCTTGGATTAGTCTGTAAGAGAGTCATTCTAGTGTGACTAGAAGTCTTTGGTGCAAGTCCTTGACTTGCTGCGACATATGTTGGGATCGAGGCATGGGAGCTATGTTACTCGGATGGTAGTGACTAGTATGTGTTCAAGTGTCGGATACAATCATTTCTTAATTTATGCATGATTATTTTGATTCAATAAAGTAACCAAGTGTCAGATTAATATAGGTTGGTAGAGCTCTATTCCCTCCATCTAAGGTTTTATGGATCTAATACTACTCGTAATTAGTATGAGTTTAGAGTTGTGCTCTTATTACATTGTAAGATTTCCTCAAACGAACCACATTAATGAGAAGAATATAGTGTTTAAGAATTTCTGAGCGCCTATTCATAGACTCATAGATGCTGAGATGCTGTTTTACTTCTGAAAGTTTATGCTCCATATTCCAGTAGAGGTTGTGTAAATAGTTATCTGTTGATGATAGCAGCCTAGCAGGTATAATTGACTAATTAATTTGTGTAGGAATGGTTGGTGAAATGTTTCCGACTCCTGCCTCTGTTAATTCATCTGACCTTGGGCCCTTAGTCTTGGTGAGCCTTTCTTTATCGAAAAATTGTGCTTATAGAGTTAAACTTTATACTATAAGCAAAGCGCAGCCTAATGTGCTAGTCTTTAACTTGTTTGTTTGTTACAGGGAACCAATGATACTATATACGGTCAAAACGATAATGATTTTCCTGTAAGCTCACAACTCTATTACCTCCAATACAAATGCAATAGAACCTCTTCCATATTTGCATCATGGAAAACAAAAGGTATTGATATGATTTTCCTATACAATGACAATGTCTGCATAACAGCATAACATGTTAAATTGTTAATCCAAATACAAGACTCATCTAGGAAATTGATGTTGACTAAGTACTACTTAATTTGTTCATCTGAATTCCTACTGTAACATTGAGTCCTAATTTCAGACAAATTGGGATGTATGGAAGGGCTGGCTTTGTGGAGGAATAGTACCTCCGACATCAATGATGAAATCTTTAAGGGTGAACCTCATGCCCATGCCAATGCCAGTGCCAGTGCCAGTGCCAGAGCCAGTGCCACTGCCAAGGAGGATGTGAATAGATTTGTTGGAGGTTTGTTGTTTCTTTTGAAAGGCGGTGTGATTAATGCAATAACATGTCTTCAAATAGCAGTAACTTCTTTTCATTTTCACATTGAACAGCTTTTGATTTCCTGGACTCGAATAGCAGCAATCTCAACTTTATAGTATGGTGCAAAACCTCTTCAATGTATCCAATTTCCTCAATGCTTCCGGTATTCTCAACAGAGATTGTGCGGTTGCTGAACATGGTATCAGGCTAATAGCTACTAATAATCTTTGAAATTGATCAGTCAAATTAATCTTTGTTTTGAATGGTTAAGAACTTAGTACAATCTTTACATATTAGCTATAGTCATTGACAAATACAATTATACAAGTAAAAAGATGAGCTCAGTGAAAATGCTTTGCAATCTCCAGGTCTCCAATGCTTATGTTCGCTTTTTAAGAGGGTCTGGTGCACAAATACCATTAGAGTTCATCAAAGATATGCCGACACACAATTATTTGAATAAAGCAGACACTGTAACAATGATGAGCACACTGTTATTCATCTGGGTTATTGTCTGGTTATTTCCTGTAAGTCCCTCGATTATAAGTATGAAATGAGGACACTTTTTTACATACTATCAAGATTCAAGGCCATCTCTTGCCTTGCAGGTTATGTTGCAAGCTCTGGTTTATGAAAAGCAACATAATCTTCGGATGATGATGAAAATGCACGGGCTTGGTGATGGAGCTTATTGGAGTATTTCATATGGCTATTTTGCCATTGTATCTTCAATCTATATGCTATGTTTCGTAGTTTTTGGTTCACTTCTAGGTAATAATGTAGGCTTTGAAGTTTTGAGTACTTTCTTTATTCACTAAATCCTAAATTAATGGAAAAAAAGTTCTTAAAAATTGTTTTTGCAGGACTAGGTTTCTTCAAATTGAATGACTACACTGTCCAATTTATGTTCTATTTTGTTTATGCAAACCTACAAGTTTCCCTGGCATTCCTAGCAACTGGATTATTCTCTAATGTCAAGACCGCTTCAGGTGGAAACGTTCCCCATTAGTATACCTTATACCATTTGTATTAGTTGGTCATATGTTTATACCATTGTGATATGTGATAATCATGTTAACAAGTTGATTTTGATGTAGTGGTGGCTTATCTGCTTGTATTTGTGACTGGTCTGCTGGGTAACTTCCTCTTCCAAGGCTTGCTTGAAAATCCCTTGTTTCCAAGTAAGTTTCAACTCTTATATATATATTTAAAATTATCCTATAATTCTAATGTCATACACTCTAACGCAATTTGTGCATGCTTGATTTAACGTACATACTATTGTCGTATATATTCTGATGCATTTGGTTACTGCTGTTTCACCATATTGTCATTTTATCTTGGCTGGGCGTACGTCTTATTTGGATTACATCTTCATATTTCAGGAAGATGGATAATTGTTCTTGAACTTTTTCCTGGATTTTCATTATTTCGCGGGTTATATGAGCTACAGCAGTATGCTTTTGATGGAAGTATAGGGAAAAATGGAGGCATGATGTGGCAAGATTTGAAAGATCCTGACAATGGAATGAGAGAGGTTATCATTATCATGTTTGTAGAGTGGATTGTCACTGTACTGATAGCATATTATATCGACCAAGTTTCATCGTCTGGAAGTTGGTGGAAGAATCCTTTATCATCTGCCAGGCGAACTACTCAACAGAATAATGAATCTCAACCTTCTTCGCAGACAGAAAATCTTGATGTAGCCCAAGAAGTAAGTTGTTTGCCCCGTCTGTATGTTACCTCTAACTTGTGCCTTTAAAAAAATTGGATCTATTCATAGTGTAACTTCTTTGATCCTTGGGATTGGATTTAGAATTCTGGTCTCAGGTTTCTAAGTCGTACAGTTCAGGATTCCTTTAAATAATTGAGCCGAGTATAATCCTATAAATGGTATATGACATTTAATTGCTTATCATTATCCACAATAAGTAGTAATATACCTTTATATAATCATTAATTTCTTACTCTTCATTCTATTCCCCTTCATTGAAAAGAGGGAAACAGTCGAACGTATAGTGCTCGAAGCAGCTGTTAGTAGTAAGGCCATTGTCTGTGATAATATCCAGAAGGTATACCCTGCAAGAGATGGAAACCCTCCAAAGGTTGCAGTCAAAGGAACGTATCTTGCTTTGCCTCAGGCAGGTTGCTTCGGAATGCTTGGCCCAAACGGGGCTGGAAAAACCTCATTTATTAGCATGGTTAGTCCAAAGGTCGACTGTCACTTATTATGTGTCAGATTTTAAATGATGACCTTAATCAAGTATTTAAGTCTAAAACTTCCTTGTAACTAAACATGTTTCTTGTTTATTTTTATCTCACATAGATGATTGGGCTTACAAAGCCAACTTTTGGCACAGCATTCATAAATGGGTTGGACATAAGAACAGATATGGCTAAGATATACTCAATGATCGGTGTTTGTCCTCAGCATGAGTAAGTCGTGACACTCGTGCAAGGTTTTCTCCCCCCTTGCTATTCATCTGAGAAACTAATCATTTATCTTGGATATATGCAGCCTTCTCTGGGAAACGCTAACAGGTCGAGAGCATCTATTGTTTTATGGTAGACTAAAGAACCTTAGAGGTGCTGCCTTGAAGGAGGTGAGTCTATATCCTTCTTAGTGCAAAATAATGTCCTCTCGACAAGAAGTTGTTGAATGCAGCTCCTGCTTTCGTGGGTTGGCAAAATCATATCAATAAGCTATTTTTCACCATTTTATACAGGCAAATAGTTCTATACTTCTATTCCTAACATTGTTACTTTTCTCATTGATTAGGCAGTCGAGGACTCTCTAAAAAATGTCAACTTATTTCATGGAGGTGTTGCTGATAAACAAGCTGCAAAATACAGTGGCGGCATGAAGAGGAGACTAAGTGTAGCTATTTCTCTTATTGGAGATCCAAAGGTTTGATTAATTTGTTCTTGTAACATATATATATACTAGATAATATCCCGTGCGATGCACAGCTTTTTTTAGATTAATAAATTAATTTAAATCTATAGCATGTGATTTTCTTATAGATGGTATACTAAATTATGAAGTATATTATTCTTAACTTTTCAAAAGAAAGCTAAAAATTAAATTGTAACTTAAGATTCCTATAAAGGACTAAAGAACATCGTGGGATTAATTTGTTATTGAAAATGATATTTTTTATGGGGAAAAATATATATAAGTTGGAAAATTAAATTAAAGAAGAGGGAAAAATGCTATAAAAAATATGGGGAGTACGTATTTATTAGGCCTTGGATCGGGGAAAAAAACCTGAACTGAACTGAAGTAAACAGGCCCTTTGTTGGGAAAATAATTTTTTTTTTTTTTTGGTGTTTAGAGAGCCACAAAGGCGGGGATGAGAATCGATCCCAAGATCGATTTGAACCGAGAGGGAAGCTCTAACCACTTGAGCTATCCCCTACTCTCTGGGAAAATAATTTTTGAAAACCAAAAATATGGAAAGTGTTGGGAGGGAAATTGATAGGAGTTTTGGAGGGAAAATGTTGGAGGTGGGGATTACTTTAGTATATGTAAAGCACTAACCCCGTGCGATGCTTGTAAAACTTGGAAATGAAGATTTAAAAAAAAATTATAAGAGATATATAAGAGATATGAAAGAGTTATGTTCAAGAAATTAATTAAATTCTTTTTAGGAACCAATTGAATAATACAAAAAATATGATATAATTTATCACTTGTTATGTTAAAATTTTATACACAATGTTACAAAATATTTTTCTTTTATAAATTATCTTTTCTTTATCACATAAAAAATAAATGATGTAATATATACACAATAGTTTGATGATAAATGAATGTATAAAGGTTTATTTTCAATGCAATTTGGGAGAAAAATTATAAGCTAATTAAGGATTGTTGTTTTAAGAGTAGCATTTAATTGTCAAAGCAACATTTATTAGTTTATATGCATTAATTAATATATTTTTTTATTATTTTATGCAATAATTAATTAATAGGATTTGGGAGGGAAATGTGGGAGGAAAAATGAGTAGGTGGGGATTTCTTTAGCATAAGTTATTAGATTAGATACTCTTGGATAGTGAAACAGCAACATTTTTCTCTTACAGTTTCTGAAATGCAGTCATAACGATTTTTTTTGTATACGTCCAAAGGTTGTTTTCATGGATGAACCTAGCACAGGACTTGATCCAGCTTCCAGAAACAATCTGTGGAATGCTGTGAAGCGTGCAAAGCAAGATCGAGCCATTGTTCTCACTAGTAATTTTTCTCTGCAGTCCTTAAACTTATCTGTTCTTCATCTCTTAAAGAACTATTTTGCATGATGTGATATTGGAACATTTAACTGAGATATTGAGCCTATTAATAACTTGAACAACGGTGCAGCACACTCCATGGAAGAAGCCGAAGCTATTTGTAATCGGTTAGGAATTTTCATTGATGGCAGCCTGCAGTGCGTAGCAGACGCAAAAGAGGTTGATTTTGTACTAATAAGTCTCTTTTCTGACTTCCTAAGACAGGATTTTTGTTCTACAAATAATGCACTTCATTAGAACAACCTTGTCTTTAATGCCAATACATTACATTTAGTTGTAGGATTCAAAACTAAATAAACCAGATAAAAAGTAATGCCATGTTTTTGTTGCATGTTCAATGCTAATATTGTATGATTATTATTAAGTACTCAAATCTTCATTTTGATTCTAAAGTTTTTATTTTTTGTACTTTTATCCTTCTGATTGACAGCTGAAGGCTCGATATGGGGGAACGTTGGTGTTCACAATCACTACCACAGCAGAACACAACGCTGAGGTAGAGGGTATGGTGAAGTTCTTATCCCCTACTGCCTGTAAGATATACCAGCTTGCAGGCACTCAAAAGTTTGAGATTCAAAAACACCAAGTGAGGCTTGCAGATATATTCGAGGCAGTAGAGATTATAAAGCAGAGGTTCCCGGTTCATGCATGGGGCTTAGCCGATACCACATTGGAGGAAGTGTTCATCAAGGTAGCTAGGGCAGCTTCAACTTAGTTGAGGTTTCACTCTATGTTGTTAGGTGGCTCAGGATCAGTGTTATAAAAAAGGTGGTTTGTGGGTTAAAGGAGGGATTGTGGTGCTTAAGAAGTCGTGAATATATTATGTTCAAGTATAGTAAATTGCCCAACATCACCTCTTTTGATTATTTCTCAAACTTGTTAATATTTCTTTTACAAAGTAAATCTATAGAGGGTGTATGGATAGTTGGCGCCCAAAGCTAACTTTTTCACAAGGAGGTCTATTCAATTTGGATAATATAAATTAAAATTAATCTAATGAATCCGTCATAGAACTTTTAATCGAATTTCTCTCCCCAATTCTTTTTTTTATATTATTTATCCCAACTAAGCATCTCATCACGAAATTACTTTAATATTTCGTATCACAATATATTTTGTCGTTCCTTTCTTTCCTTTCCACTAATTTTGATTTGTTTTCGACCAAACATATGAGCTAAGTCGTTAAGTTACATACTCCATACACCCTTTAATTTTGATTTGTTTTCTGCATATTCACCAAACATAAGAACTAGGTTATAATCAATCGAGTTCATACAAGATTTTGCGCAAAGTTGCAAACATGCATGTAAGTAGAACTTCGTGGATCAAAATGGGGAGTCTACAGAAATTTGTATTGCTCCTTTCAACTTTTTTTGTTGTTGTTGATGTTTTTCTTTTTTCTATCTACTATGAACGTTTTAATTGTTGTTATTATGGTAAGTATGTGTTTGGACTTATTGTTGTGAGTTTGTGACTTGTAAGAAGGGATACGAACGAATTGGTCAGACTTGACTTAATCTCTCCCACTGGCTTTGGGCCAAATCCTTTTAAATGGGCCCCAAACTGCCACCCTTGGCCCCATCAAGCCCATAAACAGTTTTTCAAGGCCTAGTTGGCTGACACCTGTCCCCAACATTGTTATCACCTTTACAAATTTTCAAATGGTTGAGTTGGAAGTTAAAACCCCCAACTTCTGACATAGAATAGTTGTAAGGTGCCCTTTAGTGCCACTAAACCTAAATACTGGGTAACTTTATTAATTACATACGTAGTAAGGGCATGTTTACTTCAATTTAAAAGTTGTTCACTTTAATTCAGTTCAATTTAATTTATCTCATCTTCAGTCAGTTCAATTTAACTTTTCTTTGAAAACTATAATAAAAACTTTCAGTTCACCTTCAATCAGTTGTTTTCAGGTGAAGTAAACATGCCCCGAATAATATCTTAAACTTTTCCTCTATAAAAATACCATTAGAGGCAATTTTCTTGAAACAACTGGTTAGGTACAAACGATTGAATCATTGATATTAAATTGCATATAGATAAAAATTGTAAAAAAAAAAAATAATAATAATAATAATAATAATAATATATATTTATAATATCCATTGAGTCATTGAGATTTAAACAAAACATTAAAATGCTTAGAAGATTCTCTTTACATATAATGAGCAAATTTTAGAATTAAAGAACAAAAAAGAATGATTATATTGAAAGAATGAATGTACTAGTATCAAGCAAAAAATGGGGAACTTCCAACGAAATTGCAATTCAATTCCTAGATTAAGCAAACTTCACACTAAACAATTAAACAGCTAAAGGGTAAAAATGCCCACAACCCTCAAAATCCATCAAAATATGTGTAGGAATTGAATTGTCAATCTCCATATCAGAAGAGCACAATCAATCAGGCATTGTACTTAACTATATCGACGCGCATAGTAACGTAATTAACTCGATAGAGACTTTTCTATAAAGTAGTGGGACGTATATATACTAGCTTAGTCTCCTATCACCAATTAATGAATATGTTACGTACATAAAGAGAACAACCAATTATATATACAACATTCAACGCGTTAATTAAAGTTATTGTACGGGTACATAAATTCATGTATTAAGACAAGATACTTCAATTCAAAAGATAAATGGCCCTAGTAGACAGCTTATAACTTTATAACATTAGCTTTTATGCATACGTAAAAATAGTTGGTGAATGTTACGATCGATAGAAATGTAAATATAGATTTCATGCTTCATAAGGCCCAACAATTTGGTGGCCATAAATAGTATTGAATGTAAGTGTAGTCAAATAATTTCACCAGAAAAATAGATTTTAAGTGATTAAAGTTGCTCAACTTCGTATGATTGGTGCGTTTTACAGAGAGAAGTGGAGACACATTAAGTCAATGAAGCTAATCTTTTGCAGCTTTTCAGTGCATTACAACTTAGCCATACAAGTACATAACTATATATGCTCCCACAAATGGTGGGACTATGAGACTATTCTTCCAAGATTGTTAGCTACTCCTCCTACACCTTGAGTGTCAATGTACATTGCGCGTTGATAAAATTAACGTGTTGTAGGATTCGAGCGCACCACTAGTCAATGTATCCACAAAGGGAAAAAAGAAAAAGTTTAATATACGAAATACGAAGTACTGATTAAAATAATGACTAGATTTTTAGACAACATTAGATTGAAGAAGGAAATTTAAGCAAATAAAAGAGTAGGGACAAAGGGAGTTAAGGCATGGTTACTTCAGCTTAAAATTCGTTCAGTTCGGCTCGATTCGGTTCGGTTCACTTCAGCTCTTCTCTTATTTTGCTATTCATTAATCCTTCATAAAAAACTTTCTGTTCAGTTCAACTATTTTCAGCTGAAGTAATTAAACAGACCCTTAGAAGAATTTTCATTAAAAATTGAATTGTATGTAGGGTGGTGATTTCTGCACTCCCTAAACTATTTTTGTATTCCTCCCCCTCTCAGATGAATAATAACAATGGTCATTATTCATGTGAGAGAGAGAGAAGTACGGAAATAATATGGGAGAACAGAAATACTTACCCTTACATGTACTACCTTCTAGTTGCTTCCTAGGAATCAAGGTAATTGATCAATGAGTTGCATGTATGCCTTGATCTATAATCGAAATGACTTTCAAACTTAGTATTATCATTTAACCAGATGAGTGATTACGTTGTGAGACTTCCTATTTTAATCTCAAATCATGTCTATAAGACTACAACGATATTTCGTGGTCTTTTTAACTAGCCAACTAGGAGATGAGATACGTTTATCTTGCTTGTAATTAGTCAATTACAAAGGTTCCATCACATCAATGTTATGCACTTAAAGCAAGTGTTTATAGGCTAGAATGAGTAAAATGTTACATGATGGAAAACCAACTATGATGAGGATGTACGTGGTTGAGAAGACCCTAAAATCCTAGATCATTTGAGTGCTTATGTAGCTAGTCATCCGCAATCAAGATCAACAACGAACCAAGAATCTAGACTAACAAAAAGGGTGCAAATTAAATGAGCATATATGTTCGTGAACAAGCTGATCAAATCTTGATCAAAGCTCCCTCCAATAGAAAATCAACATGCCCATTTAGTAAACATTCATGCAAATTTGATACATTATTTTCCTAAGGTTATTTCCTAATTAACACTTGAACTATCTTATCATTATCTTTTTAATTATATCTCAATTTGAAAATCTTCATATAATCCATTCCCTCAAAGCATAAAATTAAATTCACTGAAACACAATAAAAAATAAAACTCTGATTTGCTCTTCTTAGCTCTTATAGGATGTGCTATATATGAATAAATCCTCTAATAGGGTCATAGGGATTGAGCTACTCGCAAATGAGGCAATGGTGTGGAGGGATGGATTTTGATCCCAGTATTAGGCAGCACTTTCAAACTTTAACCAATTAAACTAGTTGCTTCGTGCATGTAGATACAAATCGAAACACGGAATTAAATAATAAAGTACAACTTAACAAAAAAGAGCAGTATCAAACTATATTACCATATTACACACAAAAATGGAGCTTCGATCCATTTTTTATTTGGATTTAAATTTTGGCTCAACGGAGCTTAGCTTAGCTTAACTTACAAAAAGGAAAACTAAACTGCCCTACTACAGCTTCCATTAGCATCTAGCTACTGAACAGAACCCTAGGGGCAAAAGGGGAAAAAGTATCTGAAACTGAAAAACAAGAGAAAATAAAATAAAAATAAAAAAAGGGTGAATTAAAAACAAACTAAAAAGTACTGTAGTAGTGATAGTATTATTATTGTTATCCAAGATTATTGCAGAAGTAAACTCCTAATAAGAGCAGCTTGATTGCTATCAGTTGTTTCTAACAGCTCAGAAACTCGCTCACTCAAGTCATCTACTTCCCTATGCAAGCTCTTTATGTAATTGCATGTCTCTTGCAACACCCTTGACGCTGATACCTGCATTTTCTCCGTTCGTTAGATGTTACACTTTGATTTTTACGATTTTCATATATACAGTGGATAAATTGATGTGACTAAAGAGTACGTACATTTTTCTAGCACATTATATAAACTAAATGTAAGTTTGTTAATGTTTGTCTTGGTGTGGTTTTCTGATTTATCAAAATTTTAATAATACACGATCAAAATTAAGTTATTAATGGTACGATCAAACATTGTGCTTGCCCGGCATGATATATAATCATACTGTAACATTGATAATTTTACTGTATAATTTTGATATACCTTAGTTTAAAAATAAGGATAAAAGATATGCATTGAAAATCGTGAAATAAAAAATAAATACTATGTATGTATTGTTGTATAAAGGATACATATATACGATAATATGTATCAACAACAACGTAAAAAAGTTAATGGAAAAGGGACACATGGATTTTAAGATTTCCACATCAACACAAAGAAGAAAACTATGGATAGCGCGCTTATTGTAATCCATGAGGCAAAAACAACGATCTAAAACTAATAAAACAAAACCACCTTATTTTTAACTTTTCATTATTATTTCATAATTAATAATAATAATAATAATAATAACTTTAAGCTTAAATTTATCCTTTTAATAAATACTTGAAATTTCTGACTTGCATTATTTTTTAGTAGGATACATGCATGCAGACGAGTACGAGTATAGAAGTTAGAAATATAATGTTATAAACGAACGTCTCTTAAAAATGTCAGTTAAATTATTAAACTTGTTCACATTCATAAGGGTGTTAAACTGTAAAATAATCCCATTGATTATGCCGACATCCTGAAATTTTCTTTTTTAATCATTTGAAGGTTCCCAAAGAAAAAAACTGATGCATTGTGGTGTTTTTTAATTTAGATTAAATAATATTATATTTCTTTGATAATCAAATTTATTTATTTATTTATTTATTTATTTATTATTTTATAATTAAAGAGAGAACGAGAATTTAGTTTCTGATAAGCATATGCTTGGATTATATGGATATTATTGCACAATTCTTTAAAAATGATTCCCTACCTATAGAAACGATAAAAAAGAAAAACTATAATAGTGTATATTTAGAGTGTGTTCTCTATATCTTAAAAAATGAAAAAAATAAAAATTAAATTTTAATTAGATGTGGTTAAATTCAGGTTAGATGATGAATAAGTTCAATTCTTGTAAAGGCCGGGAAGAGAACACGTCCTTAATTAAACATCGGTTATTATTATAATAATAAATATAATAAAAAAAAAAAAAACATCTAGTTAAGTACCTTACCGTTTTTACTTACATCTTTCTTCCATTATTTGCATTCATTTTTTTTTTTTTTTGAATTAGCAGAGATAAAAGTTAAGAATGACTTAGAGACCCTTCTACTCTCAAAAGTGTTCCCTAAGCAAATTCCGTTACTTAAAATCCATAATTTTATTGATTATAATTAGTCAATAGTTGTGATGAGTTTTCCAATGGTAGATCTGCCTTGATTAATTAACTGATCACATAAGTAAAAAAAGAGGTTTATGTAACATATATACATCCCAAAAAAAAAAAAAAAAAAATTAAGGGTAGATCTACTTTAATTTAAGTAAATGGTCATGAAATGAAGAAGAATGGAAAATTTAATTAGGTATATATATATATATATGCATGCAAATTTGCAATTATATATATATATATATATATAGTAGTAGACCGTTGTTAAAACATGTTTATGAAACAGAAGGACTATGGTTGTAATTAAATTACCTTATCAGGACGACGAGCGTTGTGGAGCTCAGGAAGGAGTTGCTGTAACTTGGCGACAAGATCTTGAATTTGATCATCTGTAATTCTGGAAGTTCCGGATTGCCTAGAGCGTGACCTTCTGCTAGACATTTTTATATTATTTAATTTTGATAATTAATTAAAACTTTAGGTTATATATATATATATAAATGCTGTCAGAAGAGAAGAGGAAGTAGCTAGCTACTATATAATGTAGTTTAGTGTAGTGTGTTACTTTAATTTCTGATCTAAATATATGAGTATTTGTATATGTATGAGAAGATAAGTATATATATAGAAAGAAAGAAAGAAAGAAAGAAAGAAACAATAACAAAAATTTGGAGGGAGACAAAAGTATGGGGGTGAAATAAAGAGTAATGGAGGATCAAATATTTAGAATTGAAGAAGAAGATCAAAAGAGAGAATGATGAAGAAGACAATTGCATGGGAGAAATAAGTGGGTGAGAAATTGGTATTTAAATAGGGTTTTGAATTGAAGTTTAAATGAGAGAGAGAGAGAGAAAGAATTGAAGTTAGCTAATTAATTTAAGTCATATGATGAGAGAGTATATACGCCATAGTGGGCATGGGAACCCTTCTTTGGCTTTTAATTTCATCGACCTTTATTATTTATTATGTGGACTTTACTTTTAGTGTATTCTCTCACTCCCTACTCTTTACACTCAATACCATGCTTATTTACTTTCAATTACTAATAATAATTCGCTCCGCTAGCTAGCTAATGTTGTATAAGAATGGATATTTTGTGTATAAAATGAAATAGTCATCATCATAAATAATTAATAAATTTAGTTTGAGATAAATAATAATCTTAATATATATTAATTTAACCTCCTTAAGGATAATAAACAAGAAAATGGTTAGACTTATTAGCACAATTACCTAGCGTGTGGGTCTTATTTAATACAATGATACATACAGCAATTCACTCTAGCTATATATTTGTATTCATGTATGTCTATCTCTAATCAATTAATGACATACTAGATGTAGTTTAGTTTATCATTCATTTCATTCAAATCCATTACATATTTTCTGAAATTAAAACAGTTGCCTTTTAGACGGTTTCTTTCAACATTCAATGACTATTATAAGCTTTTCTTAACTTTTAATCAAAAACTGTGGTCTGATTTTCTGTGTACGATATATATGTTACTGTTTACTTTGACTAGCCTAGTCCATAGAAAGTTTATTGATTCAAATCATGCATGAAAATGGTGAGATATCAGGGTTTTTTTTTTTTTAAATGTAATCCAATCTGTTGTCAGTTGTCAGTTATCTTTATTTCTGTGTACTGCATGTATATTACTAGCTAATTTTGAGTTGTGTGGATTGGTTTGCAGTTAAGTTTTTAGTTCAAAACATGACAGGTGTGATATCAACTTTTTTTTTTAATTACTAATTTCAAATCTGTTGTCTTAATTTCTGTGTACTACATATATATGCTAAGTTTCGATTTTTTTTTTAATTTTATTATTATTTTCATTCCTACAATTTTGTTTGACTCATAGGAAAGTTTTTGTGAGATTGAAGAATAGCTCAAGTAGTTAAATTTTACCTCTCGATCGATTCTCACTCCTGTCCTTGTGGTTTCCTAGCAAAAAAAAAAAGTTTTAATTTCAAATAATGACTATGGTGAAATATCAGTTGTATTTAGTTGTAAGCAAAATTTGTCATGTTACCTTATATATACACTACATTATGTTACTAATTTTGACTGGTTTATTATTGAATGTTATCAATACAATTATATAGATCATGAAAATGGGGATATCTCATTTTTTTTCACCTGGCCTTTACTTACTCATATTTTTAGTGATGGGTAATAAGTCAATTCATTAAAAGTTAATGAAAAAGCTTACCTTAATAATGAAATTAAAGATAAAATAGAGCACACTAGCTAGCTAGTACCTAGTAGCTAGTTACTTGAGTGTCGTAGCTTGTATGATTAGAAAAAGTCCAACATATTTTTCAATAATTATGATATGAAATAAATGTATGAGAAGTACCTGGGATTCGAATGGCACGTTAAGTCGCTAATTGCATTACATTATAATTGATAAATTACCTATTTATAGAAAAAAAAATTCCATTTATAGTAACCTTGAGGTCCAATTGGTTGTTAGACAGCCATGTATGATTCACTTAGCTTTTCAAGTCCATAAATTTTAAGTCTAATTCATCATAAGACTTTGTGCATCATCTTTTGTCAATTATATGCATGTCACATAGTTCCTTTGATTTGACTCATTTGTTGCTTCAAAAGGTAGCAATTAGAATATAGAATCTTAAACAACTACAAATTCTACTATTAATTAAGGACTACCTATTCATAATTTTAGAATCTTTCCATCTTGAAAATGAATCATAATTGAAATGTCTTTTATAAGGCTAATTAAGTAATTACTGAGTAGTTCACAAGGATCACTAAATTATTCACATTATACAAATGAAACCCAAGGTGAATTGAAGGATATTTGATCTGTTCAGCATGTTTTTAAATCTAACCACTATTTGGCAACTCATTTTGATCACCTTAAATGAATAGGTGTTAAATATTTAAGGCACCTAAAATAAAATAATTATGTTAGCGGTATAAGCTGAAATCCAAATTAAGCTTTAAAATTGGCTGAAGTTAAGTTGTTATTAAAAATAACATCTCAATTTTAGGTGCTGACATCTTCAGCCATCTTATTGATCAATTTTAGCTCTATCTTAGCTTACTTTTCCAAACATAGCTCTAATTTAGCATGAAGTCCTATGTGTCATTTATTTCAAAGTTGAAGAAATGGTGAAAAATTCACCTTGCAAATGAAATAAAATCTTTAAAGCTATACTATTACTGTATTACATGCATGATGATGATAAATACCAACTATATATACGAAGGTGTAAGTAAAAAAAAAAAAAAAAAAAAAAAAANAAAAAAAAAAAAAAAAAAAAAAAAAAAAAAAGATTCATTCTATAAAAACAGTAGTTACTCCGTATAACACCATTCTACGTACTTCTTCCATTGCCAATCTAAAGATCTTCTTACTTATTAGTTAATATAATCTTTTGCTTTAGGGTATTCTATAAAATACTTTTCAATGAGAGTGAGGGATAACTCTGCTTGTTAGAGTTTCTCTTTCGATATCAGTTGGTCCTGTGATCAATTTCATCATGCTCTTATAACTCCCTAACCCTAAAAAAAATACTCCCTCTGTCTTTATTTACTTGCTACATTAGACCAAAATATGTGAGAGCTTTTTGGTCCGTATGTAGCAAGTAAAAAAAGACGGAGGGAAAGTAACTTTTCACTCTTACCTCGTATTTCTTATTTGTAGTGTTTCTTTTCTCATTTAATATCTATAATTATCCTATTTTTTAAGGGAGTCTATTATCTTACTTGGTCATTTTTACCCAATTAATTCAATTCTCCTTTTATATATAGTTTTACACCATACGTATTCTTACTTCGTACAAATATATAATTTCAGCTAATACCTTCTTAAATAAATTAGATAAACAAGTGAATTATATACTCTCAATTAACTAATTAGCTAGCCCGAAATGCAATTCAAATTCACTCCAAATTATTGATTTAATCATATAGACAAAGAGCCAATGATAATGCAAAAGAATACTTATTTAGGACAAATTAACAAAACTGACACAATATGCTTATTGCTAAATGCTCATAAACTAACTATTAAGTGTTTTACATAATTAATTTCCACCGTACCCCTATTATTGACACCAATTGCATCTGCATGCATGATCATCAACATTTACAAGTGATCAAATAAAATACAAATTAAATTAAAGTATAGATCATAAATTGAATAAAATTATAGTAGTGTTAAATATCGTAAACTAAAAATTGAATAAAAATTATATGATTGGAAAAGAAAAAAAACATATGGGCGGTTGACTAGTCAAAGTGAACGGTGGAAACACCACCATGTTGTGACTGTCTCATCCATGGATTTAAGAGAGCAATCAAATGAAACGTGGTATCTCGACCATATCTAGATGCACCATTTCATCGATCTACCTATATTTATTTTATTCCTCGGTAAATATTGCCTTTAATTTTCACATATATACATTTTTGTATGAATAATAATGTTACGTTTTTATTTGTTCATATATGCATTTTTTTTTTTATTTGGGTGGTTGTATTAAACTTTAGATCGCCTTTTATTGCTTTTTTATTAGCATAACAATGCAAGTGTATGTAACATTTTGTACGTACTAGTGTACTACGTACACTACTACACCCTACTTAATACAAAGTGTATTCTTGTATTATTACTATTATAGTTAAATATTTATATATGTGTAATGATCGAAATAATTCCTCAGCCTATATTACTTCCACATATACCTACAATTTGTAAAGACATGAATAACTGCAATTCGGTATGATGATGCTTATATATGTTGCGTCAAACACCTTTGTTTTTGAGTAATTTTTTTACTATTTAATATGATGTCAAAGTTAAATTGTAGATTTATTTCAAATAAATTTTCAGATTACGACAACCGGTGATCGGATAGATAAACCATTACCCCAACAAGATTATGTCTGGCCCCACAAAAGGGTTAGGTTTTTTTATCATTGATCTCTTGCTAGCTTTAAATTCGAAGGAAGAGGGATATTGAACCCTATATGTGTACACATTAAGTAGCTTGTTGTTTTACATTAATGAATGGTGAAAACGTGCAGGTAATCAAGTTTTAACAATTACTCTAAAAAAACCAATTGGTATTAAAATAAATCCTTGTAGGTTTTTATGTGGTTATTTATACTCTTTTCCGATCTATTAAAAGCCTATATATAATTATACTTAATACGGCGAGTTTTATCAATAACGAATGCTTTTTTTAAATAAATTTATTTGAGTGGCTATAAAAATGAGATCGCTTTCTATTGGAAATGTAAGTGAAATATACGTACAACTTGTTATATTATTGCTCCCATATAGAACAAGTATATAGTTTAATTTGTGGCCGTAAGTAATATGCTTTCTTCCAAAGTCTCCTTTCAACTAATATGTCATTGATTCAACCGCTTCTCCTAAACTCTTGCAGTAAATTTGCACTTTTCAGCATATATGCGATTATGTCTTTAGCTTTATTTACTATAGTCTGGAGATTTTGGAATGCGATCTATAATTTAATCGAACAAAACGTTACGTAGTTTTCCAATGTTGCATGGAATTTTACGATAGACTTGCTAGTACTTGTCGCATTGTATAATTTGAGTTGTGTTGTATATACGACTTTATTTTGGGTGTCAACTGTCGTTTATATGATCGATGGTGTAGTACTGTGTCAATGTGTCATGCTAGGGTTGCAATGTGACGTGCCTTCGTTTACTAACTAGTGTCATGTAGATACATGACTTGACCATGGGTTGCAATTTGTGACATTGTGAGTAAGGGGCACACCGCACACGGTATCTATAGTACGACACATGCAACGGGTGTGATTGTGCTATAGCTAGCTAGACTTTTGTCAACCCTCGAGCCACTTCTTGCCACGCAAAATTTAACACCCTTTAGAATAATATTTAAAAGTTACATAGTTGGCGTTAGCACTTATTATATTAGCATCACTTTTTAAACTAGATTGTTCTTATCTATTAGCTTATCATCATCAAAACCGTTAGGGTTTGAGAATGCATTTTACTATCTTGTATTATTGTGTAATGTTCAAATTATGAATTAATATTTAATTTCAAATTTGAGGTAATTAATATGAAAAAACTAGCTTTTGCTTCTATCTACAATGTAAATCGCTTACTTGTACATATCTATAATTCCAAATTAAAAGTGCTTCTAATCAATTATGTCCCCTTCATATGATTATAGTCGAATTGAAATCATGTGTGTAACTACATAAATAGAAAGATGATTGTGAGTTATAAATTATTTGCTATTTTTGGAAGCTTTGGGGATACATCTATCTATCATCACATGATATTTAGTGATTCACTGATTCCTTGCAATGAAGACTTGTATGATTGTATGCTTGTATGATTGAGTGGAATCCAATGAGTTTTCAATGAACAACCAAATTTTCATAACTCAGCCCAACTTCTTGGGATATAACTAACCAAATAGTGCGCTTCAAATGTTGTTGCCAAAATGTGTCGATACAAAAAATCATGCTATAGTCATCCTAGCGTTGTTGACCTTAATTATATTTTGTAGCTATACAAAATACTTTAATTTACACAAAGTATTAGGCTATATGGTGAAATGAATGTGAAACTGATTGGGTGAATTTGAACTAATAAGGTAGCTTATTATTTTAGTACCTATATTTGAGATGTACATTACTTTTGATCATTATAATAACTCGATTTTAATCTATTTTTAGACTGTAATTTTATATAATAATAATAATAATAATAATAATAACAAGATTTTTCGAGTGCACTATAAATTTAAAAGTTCCCTAATAAGTGTACTTAACTTTTATTTTTGGAGAACAATTAATATTTAATTTTGAGGCTAAATTTACACCAACAATTTAGGCTGATCATTTAGACATAGCATGCATGATTGTTGTTTCTAGACCAACTTAGCACAATGTATTGCATTGTTAATTATATTTTTCAATTAGCAAAAGCATTAGTAAATGATATGTTTCCAATCTTTTGGATTAATATCTTGTGACAACATTATTAATTCTTGCTTTTAAAAAGTTATCCTTGACTTTTTAGAAAAATCATCAACTTTGGGAATGAATGTATAAAATATTATGTTCGGTTTATGGCTTTGGATGAAAAGGAACAATTAAAAAATTAGAGAATTTTTAGGGATCGAGGAAAAAAAATCTAAGTGATTAGGTCATTAGGGTTATAAATAAGAAATTAAATTCACGTTAATCTTTAAATTCATGTCTCCCATTATTTCATGTCTACTACTATAGTGAATTAGTGAGTGAGTGAGTGTGTTGTTGTTGCATGCAGATCACACTCATGTATTATGGCTTAGCACGTGCTTATACACCGTCCACTAATAGCTGAACTAAACATGTAAGATTTGGTGATCAACTTAAATAAAAAGATTGCACTTGTACACCAATTTTAGTCACCTGAATGAATCTTATTGTTTCCTCTCTTTCATGGAATGGTCTGCTTGAGTCAGCTCACTACTTTATCGATACACGTAACTACGTAAGTGATTGCGTTTGCCATCTAACACGTAAGGGTCGTTCGTTCTTTTTGACTTATTTTTTGTATCTTTAATTAATTATTTATTTATTTTAATTTCTCTAAATATAATATTTTAGCTTTGGACTGAGATGATTTATGTTAGCTCATCGACTCCATTAGCTAACTAAATTCACTATCGGTTCAATTTGTTTCAAAGAACTAAGGACCTTAGTGGCTCTATTTTAAATTGATTATCACATTAATACTCAATTCTATTAAGGCAGTCAATATCTTATTTTGTATGTGTGTGTGTGTTTTTTTTTTTTTCGAATTTTGATTGTCACTTAAGTGAGGGTATGCTTAGTTGCTCATGATAGCAAGATATATGACCACAATCAACAAGTATCTAATCCTAATCAATGTTCAGTGTTTACTCTTCAATTATGCACTATACATGTCAACTAACTGAACTTCTCTAAAAACTACTTTTTGGTTAATGATTGAACTTTCTGTTCAATTCTCTTTGTAAAACGATGTTACACTAATAATTTAATGTTTTTAATTATGATCATTGATCAATTCCCTTTTACAAGTTAAACTTTAATTTTAAAAAATGATATAGTATGATAGTCCATTGTAAATTGTACGTTGTTTTAATTAATAAAAAGAGTGTTAATTAATCAGGGGATCAGAGGTTCTCGGGTTATTGCAGCGTGCATCGCGGGGCACATGACCTTGATCTAGAGGACAGCGAATACTGTACTCAACTTCACGAGGATCACTACCAATATATACTCATTTTTTTTAAATTGCAATTTCCTTCTAAATTTTATGAGTTCTCCAAGAAATTCCAATTTTAATAGAGTATAAAATATATTCCTATGACTAAATTTTATACTCTAGTCAACTTTAAAACTAAGTTGAGGCTCAATGAATAGGTTTGTAGTGTATCAGGTTCCTTTACATGAGAGGTTTGAAATATGGATGCAGTATGGACCCGGGACCCTTAAAAGATTGAACTCATAACCTTTGAGTAAGGGAGTGCTGATAACATATTAGAGTGCCAAAAAAACTTAAATTGAAGGTTGAGAACCATTAGGGCCGTGGCAAAACTTTTAGGAGCCCTGTTCTAAACATAAAGAAATTAGACCTTTATATTATTAATATTTAGATATTATATATTATAGGCAACAATATCAAAAAAAGTACAAAATTTGGGGGTTCTGTATATATTGGGGTCTTGTGTGGTAGGGCTCCTTGGATTCCCTCTGATACGGCCCCGAGAACCATAAAATAGTTTTTTTACTCTAGCATCTTGTTAATTGCAAAGTCATGTCATTTATATGTTAGGTAAAATTTTGCTTCTTATTCCTTGCTACATATTGACTTCTGCTACTATTCATGTGAGTATTTTGTCTCTCTTTACTTTTATATGCCTCCGATGAAATATAGCTAGTCATATGGTCGGATCTTATTTGATTCGTCACAATGTATATTGTCCAACCATATAATTTTAGTAATTTTTACAAGCTTATAGAGATATAAACGTTTTAAGTTGTATTCCGAGAGATGTGAAAAAGTAAATGTAGCAAGTAAAAAGAAATAGAGACTATATATATTTAAAGTAATACAGTACTTATTTATTGAGGGGAAGTAATACAGTACTTCAATACATGTCAAATTTAGTGTATATTAGTGAAGTTATTGTTTATTTTCAATTAATATGTTTTTCTTAACTAATGCCCTAGGTGTTTGTCAAGAACTAAAGATTTGATGCTGATTATAGTACAATGTTTTACTATTCCAACATGGACATTAATGTGTGCTTAATCAAGATTATAAATAGTATTAGTATTTAGTACTTAGTACAGAAGTATGTATTTGTTTTTGCAATAATGTCTTTACTAAGTACAGGGATCATGTCGGTCATGAGCAGAAGAATTTTTTTCATTTTTAGATGTGACAAAATTTCATTACAAATTTCCATTGTTTCACGTCGATAGAATTGTTGATTATCCTCATTAAATTATAAGTTTGTACTATTGCAATATACTACGTTTATCTTTGCAAACAACAGCGATGAAGAGTTGGTCCACCTGAGTGTAATTTTAGGTGATTGAGTTTGATTAAATGATAAATCTCAATTTCTGCATACGTTTAGGAGAAAAGAAGTTCCAAAACCTCCTATAATTTAACGTAAGGTCTAATATAAATTCTAAAACCTTATTTGGGAGTTAGCTGTTAGAGGTTAGCTGATTGATTTAATAGCTTTTTTAACTGATTGTATTAGTTGTTTGTGTAAAAATGTTCCATAATCAATCTTTTTACCCTAAAACTCTATTCCAAAGCTTTAGGGCCTATTTAGTTCAGCTTAAAATCCGTTCAGTTCAGCTCTTTCCTTATTTTGCTATTCATTAATCCTTCATAAAAAACTTTCAGTTCAGCACCAATCAGTTCAATTCAGTTCAGCTATTTTCAGTTGAAGTAAACAGACCCTTAGCTAACTCCCAAAAAACACGTCCATTAGCCTTTTGCAGAGGGTCAAACGAACAATTTTTTCTCTCAAAATCTCTAACTCCCTTCACAAATCGTAGGCAATAAAAATAGTTTAATTAGAAAGATTAACAAGAACATGCGACGTATTACCTATGTATATTTACCAAAGCTAAAGTCCAAAGCTCGACATGTACGCTACTTAAATTAATAGTCTTATTAATTGAGTTGTAAACCAACGCAAAAACTTTTGGTTTGTGATTTGGAGAGATGGAAAATATTCCTACTCGTAGCTAGGTAAGCTAGCTAGGGTTAGTAGTAATTGGGAAGAAGACCTACTACAACATTGCACGTGTGTATTACTTGATCTATGCGTCGTCTGTTTTTCACGAAGTGTTCGTTGCTACCAATGAAGTGAAGAAACTGATTGACTATTTGATCTACCTACAGTGAAATTGAATATTACCCAAATATGAATAATGATGTCGCCAAGTGTTACGGATCGGATAGCTTAATTGGTTAAATATGGCACATTCATAAAATAACAATTTCAACATTTAGCTCGTAAAGAATAGAAGCTACTCTAAACTTATGCAATAGTTATGCATATCAATTGCAGCAGCCCATGTCAAGCTAGAAGACATGCATGTTGTCCAGAGGAGTCTCCAACTTCATTCTTGTAGGCGTTTGAATATAACACTTCACTAGAGCATGGAAACTGAAAGTCTCTATTGACCTATTCTTTAGCATGAGCAACCCATTACCAAGTCAAACACCATTATAAGGTTAGTTATTGACTTACTGTTGCTATGGTTCATTATATATATAGCTTTTGCGGCCATTGTAAGGGAGAATAAATTCACACGTTCACCCGGTATAAAAAACATATATTTCTTGTTAATATTGTATTCTCTCTAGAAAAAATAATAAGTATTATTTAAATTAACATCATACGTTGTTTCTTAAATTGTAGAAAAATTGAACTCGAGATTAGTACCATATATCTCTTTTCACAATCGTATAATCCTCAATCACCTATATTAGGAAGAAAAGGTTCACTTTCGCATTTTCTCCCCTCTACTTTCTCCATCACTAGGTAAAATGCATTTTATCTTTTCAAATAGATCCCAATGTGTTGCACATCTATCTGAAACTAAATGTTGCATATTCAAGAATCAGGATTACAAGACCTTAACTGGATACCTTTTGTTAAGGATCATGAGGCAATTAATATACGTATATAACTAATCACTGATTTTTATTTAATTTTTATTTTTTGACATTAAGTCAGTACTAATCACTTATTATTATTTTCTAATAATGAAGAATTAAGAATGTTATATGCCCTAATTCTAAACAAGACTGAAAGGGCATATAAGCATATATTTCGATTCCTCAGCTAAATAAAGCGTCATGAAAGTACAAAATTGCAAGTTGATTAGTAATTAATTAAGGTATTTTAATGCCTAAAAATGCTACCCTTAATTGGTTCTTAGAAATCCAGTGTCTTAATTAATAATTAAGGTCCATTAAAATTGTGTTAAGAGAATCTTATGATACTCTATTAAGCATAAACTCCGACGTGGAAACATTCGATGTCGTTCCCTTACAGTGTGACATACTTTTGATATAGAACAATTTGCTAACGCAAGCAAACATTGCATTTTAAAATCATGCAACTAAGCAAAACATAAAATTAATCAAGTTTTTTATCACTTGTTTTTTAGACTAATTAATCGATAATTAGAACCTAGCTAGTTCATTAAGCTCACCATAAAGAAATTATTTGTATGGAATTTATTTTCAAACTGTGTTTGTCATCCATCAAACTATTGTTAGTGGCTTCTCCAATATCAACATTATTAGATTGAAGGTGACAATTCACGTCTAATCAATTAAGTTAAGAATAGATTTTTATCTACATGACCTGAAAAATCATTTTGGTCTAAGAGATTCAATCTCTTGCTTCCATAATTAAACTCACATACACATTACATGCAACGATTATAACGGCCCTCATCATGCATGTTGTTTATGGCTAAGGCAATCGTGCTGCACATTGGATATTCAATTTCACTAGGAACCTGTATATAAAGTCTTATTGAACTTCTCAACGTACAAGTTATAGTTGATCGAGGAAGATAAATTAAGTAAAATCATAGTTAGAACTAATTAAAAAGGGCTTGCTTTCTAATTAATTATATTTTCCTTGTTCACATTATCTTTGATAAAACTATAAAAATACAAATCTATATATATATATATATATATATATATATATATATATCGAGTTTTGCAAATACACGTACGTAAATACAAAAAAAAAGTTAATCATTAGCTTGCTTAATAGCTAGCTAGCTAATTTCAATAGCGTATGGCTTAAGATTCTTAAGGGTTTTCCTGGGAATCACATTATTAATTTTTTTGATCAGTAGTTTACGAAGTTTGGGAATAATTTTTTTTTAATTATTGAATTAATCCTTTTTAAGTACAAGTAGCTTCAATACAGTCAAGTAGTAGATGATTCTACGAGTATTTCTCAAAAAGAGGCAGCAAATTGATTGGATTAGTTTCTCAATAAATATATAATTAGACTTTAAAATTTGAAGTTAATTAATCACAACTTGCATGCCAGTGATATGATCTTGATATTCCATATGATGTAAGCTCAACTTGGTTTGATTCTGCAGAATAATTAAAATTGGATACTAGTATTATTACAAAGATTCTAGATTAATTAGTGTTTGAACACATTGAATTGCAACTTGACAAAAGTTCTACTAAGTAATAAGAGATGACGTTTGACAACAGCTATAGCACCAAAAGGTCGTGTTTTGCATGTCTTACCCTTTCTTAACTAGTAAAAATATAATTTTCTACTTTAAGTAAAATACTTACAAGATTGTTAAATCATTGACCTATTATTTATTAAAAAAGAGTCAAAATATGTCGTCTCATTACTTGTGTAACACTTGTATGCGACTTGTTTTGAATGGTTGATAATGTTAACAATTAAATTCTTCAGTAGTGGGACCTTACTTTAAAATCGACTAATGAAAATAATTGACACATAAGTAGTACACAAAATATGAGATATCATATTTGAACTCATTACAGAACTACAAGTATTATAATTCAATCTACAAGTATGATCAGTAATATTTATGACCAAGGTAGCTAGTTAGTTATAGATAGCGTTCTCCAACCACACGAGACTTATATGCATGCTTACCAAGATTTTCTTAAATTAATTTAGTAAGACATAGAAAAACTCATTTGAACCACCAAAGAATTTTCAAAATATATAAGGTATTACTTAATAAGAGGAAAAAAAAAAAATAAAAAAAATTGGTAAGCTTAATGTTTACTCATTCGAAATCTTGTTCAGACATCAACATCGAACAATAATATAACCTGATAATTTCTTATCATTACACCTTGTGTCTTCTAAGAACTCGTTTGCTTTTGATGATAGATAAATTATGAGTAGACTGACAACAATCATTGTGATCTGTGAGTAGGCTTTTTTGTATTCCATTTCTTAAGTATCACACTTCCGATTTTAGAACTATTAAAAGTATATAGTTAGGGCAAAACTCAACTAAATTGATGCTCAACTTTTTTTTTTGTTAGTGCATAAGGGAGTCTAGGTTGGTGATATGGACTAGATTAACCTTCGATTTTGAGTTTACGCTTTAAAATTATAACCATCTAAACTTGTTGACATCCAAAAGCTCAATTTATTTTGATTATATTTTAAACAAACCTCAACGGCGACCTTAAGCTTGACTTTAAAAAAGCTCGTACTTGGCTAGAATGTCAATGTTACTGATTGAAATCCATATGTTTGGATATAGATATTAGTATAAATTGTGTAGCCAGCAAAAAGCAAAGTACATTTTATTGGACCAATTACTACGAGCCTATAATGAATTTCAATTTCTCCAATTATAATTTAAATCAGATTGTTAACAAACTAACTTAGCACAAATCAAATGTTTAACAACCCGATCTCAAGTTATTGTTCTTGTCCATCCCAACATTACTCCATAAGTCCATAGTTTAAACATAATTAGTTACATTACAACTTATAACTTTATTATTATAACCTCTAATGTTCTGGGCTACTTAAGTTATAATGGACCACAATGTCAAATGCTTAAATCAATAAGTAACAATTGGACCAAAGAAAAATGATTACAAATTCAGCCCATATTATGAAGCCACATGTCCACACCCAAATTACAATCAACAACCCAAACCCAATATCATCATTTCAAAAACCACCAATTAACAACGGTCATATAATAAACTCCATAAATAAATATCTCCCAAAAAAAATCAAACCAAAATTTTCAAAATTCAAATTTCGAAAATCACCAAATTAAAAAAAAAAAAAAAAAAAATTTTTATTCCTCCCCCCAAAAACCCCTAATTTCCCTCACTTTACCCCGTAACGGCTACCCATACCCCCTTTCCCTACATATTCTCATTTCCCTCTTTCTCTCTCCTAAAAAAAAAAAATTAAAAATCAAAAAAACAAAACCCTTTTTTTTTTCTTCTCCTTTTCAGTTTTCCCTCTTTTCAAATCTTCATCTTCAACCTTCATTTCTAAATCAAATTTTTCCCCAAATTAAAAACCCTAATTCTCTAAAATGAGAGAGTGCATTTCGATTCACATTGGTCAAGCTGGTATTCAAGTCGGTAACAATTGCTGGGAACTCTACTGTCTCGAACACGGAATTCAGGTTTTAATTTAAATTAATTTTTTTATGATTTCGTTTTTTATAAACCCTAGATTTCAGAAATTATGATCTTCGATTTTGATTTTAATTTTGATTTTTGTTGTTTTTGTAGCATGATGGACAAATGCCGAGTGAAAAGACAGTTGGAGGAGGAGAAGATGCATTCAACACATTTTTCAGTGAAACAGGAGCAAAGAAGTACGTACCACGCGCTGTATTTGTAGATCTAGAACCTACTGTTATTGATGAGATTCGAACTGGAAGTTATCGTCAGCTTTTTCACCCTGAACAGCTTATTAGCGGTAAAGAAGATGCTGCTAACAACTTCGCTCGTGGTCATTATACAGGTAATTTTTTAATTTTTTTTTTTGAATTTGATTTGTTTTGTGTGATTTGATGTTTGTTGTTGTCGATTTGTTAGGTTTAATGTTGCGATTTGTTTTTTAGAGGATGAAATTAGGGTTTGTGATTTTGTTAAGTTTTTTGATTCAGATTTAGGGTTTCGAATGTTGTTTTTCTGTTGTTTGGTGTTTGTTTTGATCTGTGATTTGATTAATTGATTTGTTTGAGTAGATTTAGTTTAGGGATTTGTTGAAGCATTTCGTCGAACACGTTATATCCGTTTTTGAATTTGTTTCTAGTTTTGTTTATTCATTGTGTTGGAATTTGCTTTGGTTGATGGTTTTGATGTTGTTTAGATTGTTGTTGTAGGTTGTGGACTTGTTGAATGTTGTTTTTCGATAAGGCATTTTGTCGAACAGTTTGTGTAAATGTTGTTTTTCTTATTGTAATCTATGTTTTCCTGTTCTCGGTTTTCTGTATGTAGTTCTATTGGTTTTGAACTTTTCATATTGGAAGTGCTGATTAAAGGTGTCGCGTGAGGGATTGGGGGCTTTGTCTTGAGCCATTGGTAATGAGTTAGTGTGCGCATTTGTATTAGTGTTTGTGTTTTATTTCAAGTTGATGGTTATTATCATCGACTACGACAATTTGATTGCACAGTTTCAACTTACTATTAATCCTAATTTGCTTTATGATATGAATATTTGATCTACCATTGGTAACGAGGTAGTGTGCGCTTGTGTATTAGTATTTGTGTTTCATTTCAAGTTATTAGTATCATTGATTAATATGTGTGTTTCAACTTGCTATTTCCAAAAATTGTGTTACAGTATGAGTAATTTGTCAGAGTTTCTGCGTAAAATGCTAGACATTGTGGTATTATGAATGGTGTAGTGAATGGTGTGCTTCATTTCCATGTTAGTTTCTTACAACTAATCCTTTAGTTTTATATCATCATTGTATATTAAACTCCATTGTGTTAAACATCAAATGCAGTTGGGAAAGAGATTGTTGACTTGTGCCTAGACCGCATCAGGAAGCTAGCTGATAATTGTACTGGTCTTCAAGGCTTTTTGGTTTTCCATGCTGTTGGTGGTGGTACTGGTTCTGGTCTTGGTTCTCTGTTGTTAGAGAGACTCTCAGTGGATTACGGAAAAAAGTCGAAGTTGGGCTTCACAGTATACCCATCTCCTCAAGTTTCAACCTCTGTTGTTGAACCATACAACAGTGTCTTGTCCACCCACTCCCTTCTTGAACATACTGATGTATCCATTCTCCTTGATAACGAGGCCATTTATGATATCTGTCGTAAATCCCTTGACATTGAGAGGCCTTCCTACACCAATCTTAACAGACTTGTTTCACAGGTACGATAAACCTTCTTATTTTTTACATTCAAGTTTTAGCACCTTTAATTATTTTTTAGTATGCATTCAAGACTCACAATCAATTACTTTGGTTATGTGAATGTCAATCCTAACCTGTTATATAGGTCATAGGCCATATTGCTGAATTTTGAGCTGTTCTTGTTATTTCTGCACAGGTTATTTCTTCTTTAACTGCCTCACTTAGGTTTGATGGTGCACTAAATGTTGATGTCACTGAATTCCAGACCAACTTGGTCCCATACCCTCGTATTCACTTCATGCTTTCTTCATATGCTCCTGTTATATCTGCTGAGAAAGCATTTCATGAGCAATTGTCAGTTGCAGAGATCACTAACAGTGCGTTTGAGCCTAGTGCTATGATGGCCAAATGTGATCCTCGTCATGGTAAGTACATGGCTTGCTGCTTGATGTACAGAGGTGATGTTGTACCCAAGGATGTGAATGCTGCTGTTTCCTCCATCAAGACAAAGCGAACTATTCAGTTCGTAGACTGGTGTCCTACAGGTTTCAAGTGCGGGATTAACTATGAGCCTCCAACTGTAGTTCCTGGTGGTGACTTGGCTAAGGTTCAGAGAGCAGTCTGCATGATCTCCAACTCAACTAGTGTTGCTGAAGTGTTTTCGAGGATTGATCACAAGTTTGATCTCATGTATGCTAAGCGTGCTTTTGTTCACTGGTATGTCGGTGAGGGAATGGAGGAAGGAGAGTTCTCAGAAGCAAGAGAGGATTTGGCAGCACTTGAGAAGGATTATGAAGAAGTTGGTGCTGAAGGTGTTGATGATGAAGATGATGATGGTGATGAGTATTAGGAGCGCTTTGATAGTAACTAAGGATGATTGCGTAATATTAGTGGACTTTTAGTATTAGTAGTAACTATGAATACCAATGGGGCTCATTGGCAAGTAGTAGTGATTTAGCAAATTGTGTGCTTAAGTAGAAAGAAATGCGTGATATTTGATGCTTGCTTCTTTTTTTGAACTTCATTTTGGTTCAACTTTCACCGTATGATATTTTTCTTCCCCGCAATGTTATGGGTTTTTATTTTGAAGTAGCATATTTTACCCAAATTAGTGGTGCATTAATTGATACACCCTTCTATTTTCCATATGAGTGTTGTCTTGAAAATTTAGTTTTGTTATACAATTGGTATTTCGATTTCTCGTACTCTTTTTTACAATGCTGATTAATTTTTGGGTTTCCATTTGAACCTAGCTTTGCAGTGTGATGTGATTTATAAGTAAGTTTGCTACCTTATTGCGAGTTGTTCTTTTTTGGGAAAGCTTGAAAATTGCAAGTTGCTTTTGTTTGCGGCATAGTTTTTACGGCCTGTTTACTTCAACTAAAAACAACTGAACTGAACTAAAAGTTTTGTGTGAAAGATTAATTAATAGCAAAATAAGAGAACTGAACGGAATGGAGCTGAATTGAATTGAACTGAACAAAATTTAAGCTAAAGTAAACAGACACTTAATTTAGTTTTTTCTTTAATCAATATCCTACTAAAATATCACCTCACTCCTCACTTTACATCAAGTATACGACAACTTGACTATTCGACAACTTTCTTTTATCATGACTCTTAAAGCCTTATAAATTATTGCGACTTGCTTCTGGTTGCGGCATCTAAGGGCTATCCTCGGCTCAATATTGTTTGCGGCATCTAAGGGCTATCCTCGGCTCAATATTGTTTGCGGCGTCTAATCCTAGTCTAATACTGTTTTTAGACCTTTTACTTCTAAAATGGTTTTTATTTTAACTTTTTCCCTAATGAACCCATTAAAATATCACCTCATCTCATACAAATTACTACCTTCGTAAATGATTAGTTGCAACAAACTATTTTTTTTTTAATACTCACAAATATTATCCATTTGTCGCAACTAATCGTTTAGGTAGTAAATACCGATTAATTTCTTATCCCTCTCAACCTTCAAACCTCACCTAGTCACCTCATCCTACTAACACAATAGTGATTTGTTTTTCAAATCTCAAAATACTCGTTAGAAACTATCCCTTACAAACCTTTTATTGTGAATAGCTTTTGTTTTCAGAAGCTGGAGGGTTTTCCCGGGTACCTTCTTGTTTTTACCTTGTGATTTTACCACGTATTGTAAACTTGTAGGTGACCCCATCATGCTCTTTGCTTGATTTCATTCTTTAAAACCTTGTGTTCATCCCTTTTCAAAGGATTACTGAAAAAGGGAACATAAGTGTTTTTCGCTCTCCCGAGATTGTATTATGACCTTTCAAACCCTTACAAATTGCTCATAAGCCCTATTTTTACCATTGAAGCACCATGTAAATTTTTTCAGCAGCATTTTTTTCGGGGCCTCAGAAGCTCCGAAAAGTGTGAGTTATATACTTTATTTTCGGCACCCGGAAGGGTTGTCTCAATTTTTGTCTTGTTTTTGCCCCGTCCCTTTACCAAGTGTTGTAGGTGAACTGATGATGCTCCATGCTCGACTTCGGCTTCTAAAACGTCATTTTATCCCTATTCAGAGGATTATCAACAAAATGGAACATAAGTGTTTTACCTCCGAGACCTTATTATGACTTTCGAACTCCTATAAGGTTATTGGGGGCCCTCTTTTGCCTATAGGAACACCCTATAAAATTTCCGCAAACAATTTTTCGAGACTCCAGAACATTAAAAAATTGTTAGTTAAAACCTTTGTTTTTGACATCCGGAGGGGTATCTCGATTTTCGTGTTGTTTTTTCCTCATAATTATACCATATGTTGTAGATGATCCCATGACGCTCCACATTCGATTTGGATATCTAAAATCTCGTTTTCTTCTCCTTTTAGAGGAATATTGGAAATAATAACACAACAGTTTTTCGCTATACTGGCACCGTATTATACTATTATGATCTTTCTAATCCTTATTCTCTCGGATGCCTTCTTTTGACCATAGGAACACCTCATAAATTTTCAACAACGTTTTTTCCGGGACCTTGGAACTTCCGGAAACTGTGATTTATTGTCTTTCTTTTTCGACATTTGGAGGGTTGTGTTGAGCTCTATCTTGTTTCCACGTCGTCTTTTTACCATGGGTTGTAGGTGACAACCAGTCGTTCAACGCTTTATTGTGGCCTCTAAAACCTTGTTATCTTCTCTTTTCAAACAATTAACGAAAATTAGAACATCACTATTTTTTGCTCTCCCGAGACCGTATTATAACTTTTTGAACCCTTAAAAATTTCTCAAGCATCTTATTTGACCATAGGAGCACCTCTTTAAAATTTCAAAAAAGTTTTTTTAGACCTTAAAAAAGTGTGAGTATTCTTCAGCATCCACAAGGTTGTCTTACGCCCGGTCTTGTTTTTTCCACGTCAATTTACCACATGTTGTAGGCGACCACAGGATGCTCCACGCTCGATTTCGGTCTGTTAAATCTTGTTAGCACTCTTTTTAGAGGATTATAGAAAAGGAGAAGATAATTAATTTTCGCTCTTCCTGAAACCGTATTATGAATTTCAAACCCTTAAAAATTGCCAGATGGCTCTCTTTTGACCATAGCAGGCTAACAGTAGCATATAAAATTTTCAGCAACGTTTTTTCTGGGACCTCATAATCCTTATAAATTGTAAGTTTTAAAATATGTTTTTCACGGATGTACCAGGCCTGTCTTGCTTTCGCCCCATCCTTTTACCACATGCTATAGGTGACCTCAAAACCCTCCATGCTCGATTTCGAATTCAAAAACCATGTTATCGCCCCTTTTCAGGGGATAACTGAAAAAGGGTACATAAATACTTTTCACTCCTTGTGTATCATATTATGACCTTACAACCCCTTAAATTTTCTGAAGGGCCCTACTTTTATCATAGGAGAACCCCTTAAAATTTTTGGCTACTTTTTTGGGGTCACTGGAACTCCTAAAACTATGAATTATAGACTTTGCTTTCGGCTCTGGAAAGCTTTGCGGGTTCCGTCTTCTCCCGTTTAATTTGTCACGTGTTGTAGGTAACCATAAAATGCTCCACATTCGATTTCATCATCCAAAGCCTTCTTATATTCCTTTTTCAAAGGATTACTGACAAAGGGAACATAACTTGTTTTGCTCTCCCACAACCGTATTATGACCTTTCAAACCCCTAAAAATTTCTCAAGGGACCTAGTTTGACCATAGGAGCACCCTATATAATTTTCAACACAATTTGTTTCGAAACACTGAAACCCTAAAAAACTGAGTTATAACCTTCGCTTTTCGCCACTTTTTTTTTACCATGTTTTGTTGGTGACCCTATGACGCTCCACGCTCGATTTCGACCTGTAAACCTTGTTATCTTCACTTTTTAGTGGAATATCGAAATAGGGAAAAAAAATGTTGTTTTTTGTGCTCTCTCGAGGTTGTAATATAACCCGTCAAAGCCTTACAAGCTGCTTAGTGGCCCTCTTTTGACCATTGGAGAACCTTTTAAAATATCGGCTACTTTTCTTTTGGGACTGAACCTCCAAAAACTATGAGTTATAGCCTTTATTTTCGGCATCTAGAGGGTTGTCCTGGATTCCGTCTTGTTTTTTTCCTCGTATTTTTACCACAGGTTATATGTGACGTTAAGACTCTCCACTCACAATTTTGACGTCTAAAACCTTGTTTTCTTTCATTTTTTGAGGATTATTGAAAAAGGAAAAGCAACTATTTTTCGCTCTCCTAGGACCATATTATGACATTTTGAGCCCCTACAAGTTGCTTGGGGGCCTCTTTCGACTACAGGAGCACCCTATAACATTTTCAGCTACTCTTTTATGGGACCTCGAAACCTCCAAAACCTGTGAGTTAAAACCTTTGTTTTCAACATCGTGATCAAGGGTTTTCTCGGGATGCGTCTTGTTTTTGCCTTTTATTTTTACAAAGTGTTATAGGTGACTAGATGACACTCGGTACTCATTTTCGGTCTCTAAAATCTTGCTATATTCCCTCTTTAGAGGATTACCAAAAAAATTGGAATATAAGTTTTTTTTATCCTCCAAAGAGCTTATCATGAACATTTGAACCCCTAATAGTGTCTCAAGGGTCCTCTTTGACTATAGAACAAACGCGAGAAATTTTTGGCAACATTTTTGCCTTGATTTTGGACTATAAAACCATGTTATCTCCCCTTTTTCAGAAAATTGCCCCAAAACCAAACATAAGTACTTTTCTTTCTTCTGAGACCGTATTATGACCTTCCGAACCCATACAAATTTCTTAGTGACGCTCTTTTGGCCATAGAAGCACCCCATGAAATGTTGTTAACAAAGTTTTTGGGACCCCAGAACCCTTGAAAATGTCAGTTTTAACGTTAGTTTTTTTGTCATAATCATAATCAGGGTTGTCCAGGCCCCTTCTTGTTTTTACCACGTCTTTTTTGCGACGTGTCTTAGGTGACCCTGGAAGTTCTATGCCCAGTTTCGGACTTTGCAACCCTTTTATCTTCTCTTTTTAGAAGATTATTGAAATAAGGAAAATAACTACTTCTTCTGTTTCAGAATGACTGTTACAACTAGAATGTTGCACGCGCGGATATTAATGATCACGTTAGTGGGGTTAGCCAATATTAATATAATTGGAAAATAACTGATTTCAATGTCATAATTAATGCTCATGGTTAATGGGTTTTTATATTTATAGTAGCTAATCACAAGTAAGAAAAAATGGACCATCACTTTGCAACAGTTAATACTTTTTAATTACAATTACAAACAATAGGAATATGTGATATAGTTGTAAAAATTCCAAATGTTACAAACAAAAGGAAGCACTATAAACTTATTACGTAACAAATATTTCAAAAAAAAATTAAAGTAAGGGAGTATTTTAAGCTATCCTAAGATCATCCATATTATGACCTTTTAAAGTTAAAAACCTTAGAAGTTTCCTAGTCACCATCTTTTGACCATATGAGAATCTTGTTATTGGCTACTTATTTCGGGACCCGGATGCTCTAAATGAAAACCGTGATTTATATAATTTTCTTTCAGCATCTGGAGGGTTGTACTAGGTTCTATCTTGTTTTCGCGTCAATGTTTACCACGTGTTATAGGTCGTAAGAGGGGTGACAACACATTTTTGGGGGCTTAATCCGGTCGTAGGGAGTCAACTGGTGGCCCATAGGCCGTAGCTTGTGGTAAAAAAAAAGGGTGAAAATAAAATGCATCTTAGTATACCCCTCTTGAGGCCTCATACGAAGGCTATAATCGACTGTTTTCAAGGTTCCAAAATCCCGGGAAAACGGTTATCAAAAATTTCCAGAGGTATTGGTATGGTCAAAATATGAACCCACACCAAGCGTTTTGGGGTATAGTAAAAATTAAAGGCCATAAGAGGGATAATAACAAGTTTTTAAAAAGTCTCTGATATAATTTTTTTTTTCCGTTCTTTGAAAATAGGCTATAAGAAGGATGAAACATATTTTGGGAGCTGAAACTAATCATGGGGATTTATGTGGTGGCCTATAACACTAGAAAAAGAAAAATAAAGGGTCAAGTAAGACAGCTCCAAATGCGGCCCCTCCGCTGGACTAAAACGAATGCTATTTTCTACAGTTTTTTGAGGTTCTAGTGTCCCGGAAAAAAATTGCTCAAAAATTATCGAGGCGCTTGAATGGTCAAAATATGAACCCACACCACACATTTTGGGGTAAAAAGGCCATAAAAGGAATGACAACAAGTTTTTGCAGGGTCACGAAAATAATTATTTTACTATTCTTCGAAAAGGAGGCCACAAGAGATCGAGATGATAACATTTTTGGGGCCGGAGCCAATTGTGTGGAATCCTGTTGTGGCCTATAGCACGTGGTAAAAATAAATTTAAAAAAAAAACAGGGAAAAAATAAGAAGGATCTTGATGCAGCCCCTTTGGAAGCCTCAAACGAAGGCTATCCACAGTTTTTAAGATTTCAGGGTCTTAGAAAAAAATTGAAAAAAATTTTCCACAGTGCCTGTATAGTCTAAATTTATGCAACAAGCTAAGAACATGTGTTTTGGGATAAAAATTAAAGGCTATAAGAAGGACGATAACAAGTTTTTAGATGATCTCAGAAATATTTGTTTTTCCACTCTTGGAAAAAGGCCATAAGCGGGATGAGAACATGCTTTCACTTTCAAAGGCCCTTTACAACAAAATAATTTTTTAGAATTAGTAGAAATCCGATAGATGTCTCCTTGTGTATTCGATCCTTGCTTATCTTGCTACATTAGTTGGAATTGTAGGTTTATTTTTGATAGGTGCGAGACTAGCCTTGTCAAATTTACAGGGTCACACAAAAAAAAAAATCCCAAAAATTCTCCAAGGTGCTCATATAGTCAATATAAGAACCTGTATCAGGTGATTCGGGTGAAAAAGCCCCAAGAGTGTTGATAACAAGGTTTTAGATGGGGCTCGGAAGAGGCTATTTTTCCCTTATTCGGAAGAGGCCACAAGAGAGATGATTACAACTCTTTGTGGCTAAAACCGATCATGGGGAGTCCGATGGTAGTCCATAGTATGTGGAAAAAAAAGTGTGGGAAAACGACGGGCTCAGGACGACCCTTCTAGAGGCCTTAACCAAAGGCTATTATCCATTGTTTTTTGGGGTTCTTAGGTCCTAGAAAAAAAATTACCAAAATTTCTCCGTGGTGCCTGAATGGTCAAAATAGAAACACAGACTAGGAGATTCATGGTGAAAAGGCCATAACAGGGATGTCAAATAGGTTTTAGATGGGCCTAGAAGAGGTTGTTTTTCCCTTCTCAGGAAGAAGCCATAAGAGGGATGATTACAGTTCTTTAGGGGCCAAAACCGATTGTGGGCAGCCGTGTGGTTGTTCATAGCATGTGGTAAAAGAAAATAGGGCGGAAATACAATGGATCCCACGACATCCCCTTTGGAGGCCTCAACTAAAGGCTACCCACCATTTTTGGGTTTTTGGGATCCCGAAAAAAATAAACAGCTAAAAATTCTCGGGGGTGGCCATATGTCAAAATATGAACCCAAACCAAGCAATTCGGGGTGAAAAGATCGTAAAAGGGAAAATAAAAAGGTTTTAGATGGGGCCCGGAAGAGGCTATTTTTTCCTTCTCTGGTAGAAGTCATAAGAGAGATGATTACAGGTATTTAGAGGCGGAAACTAATTGTGAGGAGTCCTGTGGTGGTTCATAGCACGTGTAAAACTATTAGGGCGGAAAAACGACGGGACCCAAGACGGACCTTCTGGAGGCCTAAACCAAAAGCTATTATCAACCGTTTTTTAGGGTTTCGGGTCCCGGAAAAAAAAACTGCCAAAAATTATCTAAGGTGCCCGTATTGTCAAAATATGGATCCAAACCAGGCGACTCGGGGTGAAAAGGCTCTTTGATTTGTTGATAACAAGGTCTTAGACGGGGCACGGAAGATGTTTTTTCCCCTTCTACGGAAGAGGGCATAAGAGGGATGATTAAAGGTTTTAAAGGCCGAAACCGATCATGTGAGGACATGTGGTGGTCCATAGCATGGGGTAAAAAAAACGGGTCCGGAAAATGACGGGACCTGAGACGACCCCTCTAGATGCCTTAACTAATGGCTATTATCCATTGTTTTTTGAGATTCTGGTGTCCCGAAAAATAAACTGCCAAAAATACTTCGAGGCGCCCGTGTAGTCAAAATATGAACTCAGATCAATCAATTTGAGGTGAAAAGGCCCTAAGAGTGTTGATAAAAGGGTTTTATACGAGGCTCAGAAGATGCTATTTTTCCCTTATTCGGAAGAGGACAGAAGAGGGATGATTGTAGGTCTTTAGAGGCCGAAAGTGATTGTGGGGAGTCTTGTGGTGGGGTAGTAAGAAAATGGGGTTGAAAAACGACTGGGGTCGGGATAGCCCCTCCGAAGGGCTCAACGAAAGTCTATTATCCACTGTTTTTGGGATTACGTGGTAAAAAAATTTGCCAAAATCCTCTAGGGTGCCCATATGGTTAAATTATGAACCTATACTAGGCGATTCAAACAATATGCAATGAGACGAATAGAATAGGATCTCATATGACTGTTTTTCTTTACACATTTTAGGCCGAAGTAAGTCAAAATTACAAATTGAATAATGCCGAAAGTCTTAATGTAGCTAGTAAAAAAGAATGAGGGAGAATGAAATATCTCGACAAGTGTACAAACAAACTTTCAGGGGGAAAAAAGGAACTTGCAAATTATTGGTGTGTTCTCTTTAAAGAAAAAAAAACCTTGAAATAGAATATGATCAAACAAGTTACTGTGGAGTATATATTAGGGCATTAGGCTAAAGATTAGGTGAAATATAAAGGCTATGTTGAGTATTATTTTTAGTCAATTAAGTTTAGTTGGGTTTAGATAAGTTTAGTTCATTTAACTTCAATGCAATTCAATTTTGCTTAAATAATTAAGTTCAAAAGTACATGATGATTTAAGTAAGTTACTTTATAGGGCAATACACCAACTAGGGTTGCAACTAGTGGTTATGTGCCTCTTACTCCTTAACGAAAGTGTCGAATTCGAGTATTGAGAATGGAAAAACCCTAATCGAAAAAGATACATTGTCCTTTGATTAAAATACTCACGTAAACTCTAGCTGGAGGGTTCACCTTCCTTCCTTTTCAACATGATTTCTTTTTTTTATAATATCCCATAGTTTTGTAAGTTTATATCTATTCTCTATTTATGGATAAGCTTTACCTTTTTATTTTTAGATTTTCCTATTTTATGTCCATGAGTTTTTGGATATTCTAAGTTGTACTCGATGATCTTCGAAATTCTATATTTTATTCTATACTCACCTAAATTTTTGAGGGAAATTGTCCACTCATCAAAGTTTGAAGGAGGTGCGAGGTTGCACTAATTTAAAATGGAATTAGAATATCTGGGTATAAATTAATATTAATGGATACATCCAATTATAACATAAAAGTGTCAAACTCATCCTAAATAAAAATGACGAAACAGATACAAAACTAACATACAATTACTTGTATGAAGTATACATGCTATATAGGTGCGAATTACTCTACAAAAAATAGAAATTAATATTAATGAATACATCCAATTATAACATTTAATCATAAAACTCATCCCCAATATGCCAATAAAACTACAAAACGGATACATATTAGCTACTCGTATCAAGTATCCATGCTACAAGATGTAATAACTCCTTAAAAGTAAAAGGCAATGAAGGTAAAGCACATCCAAAATAGGGAAACGGTGAAATACGGAAAATAATGAAAAAGGAAATTCTATTGTTAAAGAAAAAGAAGGAAAGGAAAGTAAGGTGAAGTTTGAAGTATGAACATGTGTAGGAAGAAAGAACACGTGTAAAAAGGGGGCAAATAGGCCGTCATTTGTGTTTGTGTATTTACTCTTTTGGCCGCCACCCGTTTCAACACGCTCTCTCTCTTTTTCTGACTTCCGTTAGCCGCCTCCTCTATTTTCCTCTTTTTTCTCTAATCTTTAACTAATTCTAATTTTACAGCTTTCTTCCAACCAAATTTATTTTTTAAAAATTTAAAAATACGGAATAAAATATTATTACAGCCGTCTTTGGTCCCACCACTATATCACATTTCCCACCCTGTAATTAAAATACCCGTAAAAAAATAAATAAACAAAACAAAACCAAAATACTCCTATGTTATCAACTTAAGTATTCAGCATGTCTTTTTTTTAGTTGCTATATTAGGGTTTTTGACACTATTCGTATTGTAATTTTAACTCATTTTGATATTTAATACATAAAGAAAAACATAGTTATGTGGGATCTTGTCTGATTCATCTCGAATCTCGATATATATTTTCCGAATATATAATATTTATAATTTTTCATTATAAAAACTCGAGATACGAATTTTATAAGTTGCGTTTTGGGAGATGCGAAAAAACAGATATAGTAAGTAAAAAAAATCGGAGGGAGTAATTGTATAAAAGTCTAAAACATTTGGCCTTCTTTTATTTGAATTATTTTAATTGGATTCAGTTTACTTCGATTCTGGTTACTTCATTTCAGTTATCATATTATATTTGATTTATCTATTTTATCTCGAAAGAATATGACCTAAGTAAAGAGTAGGTTGTTTGTTTAAGTTCAAAACTTTTAAAGCTTGTTATTTGAGTTGAAACTAGCTAAACTGAATTGATATTAATATGATATAAACCAGAAAACACTGAAAATAAAATGGACATATAATTCATTGATTTGATTTGAAAACAAGTTCATATGAGCAAAACGTTAGTAGGAGCTAGAGCTCAAGTTTTAATGCTTCACATGTGCAATAATGTGGAGTGCATAAATTATAGAGATTGCCGAAATTAGCTTACATGGTATGTTATCTTCTCCATATTAGACCTAACTTATTTCACATTTGTTATACTCTATTCAATATAGTTTTGCTTATTTGAACTAATCTAAAATTATGATTTTCAGATCTAAATTTATCTAAAGCTAATATGGTTTTGTATAAACTTATATAACCTATTTTGTGTGAGTTGACTGAGTTCCACACCTAGCCTTAACTTCATTGTAATGATTTAAACTTATTCTTAAATTATTTTTCGTTGAAAATAAGGTCTAGCCAATTGATAAGACAAAATCATTATTGGACTTGGGTAAATCTTATTAAAACTAGTTAATGAACTTTTATCTTGACATATATGAGTTGAAACTCATTTTTTAAGGTGACCATAACGTCACTAACCTTTTCATGGAGAAGATAACAAAAGGGAAGAGTAAATGTTTGAAACTTATAGGAAGATAACACAAGTACATGGACAAAGTCTGAAAAATATATATATGAATACCACAATTTTAAAAAGGAAAAATTCATAAAAATAATCTCAACTATGGGCGTTCACCTAATAAAAGACCAAACTTTGATTAATCAAAATGGACCCAGCTTTCATGCTCATTTTCCAATTTTGGACCCTTCTAAATTTTAACATGCAAAACCAAGTAAATCTTGTTAATTATCTGGTTTTTTCTTAACATTTGGAGGTTTCAGGTGGAAGGGATGGTTGTGGTGGTGGTTTCGGGTGGTCCTGCTTAACCAAAAACCGGATAATTAGCAAGATTTACTTGATTTTACAAGTTAAAATTTAAGAGGGTCCAAAATTGGAAAATTGGTATGAAAGTTGGGTCCGTTTTTGGATTAATCAAAGTTCGGTCTTTTATTAGGTGAACGTCCATAGTTGGGATTATTTGTATGAATTTTTCCTTTTAAAAAACTAAAAATTACAAATAGATAGTGACATTATTTTCAGGAAAATACAAGTATGTAGCATGTGATTTGAGACGGGGTTATTATAAAATGGCTTGAAAAGAAAATTAGTGAAGGTATTGAGTCAAATTTGTTTGATGGTAAATTATAGTTAAACAATATTATCTTGTTTGAGTTTTTACTTATTTGATTTAAATTTTTGAATAAATGATTCAAATTTCTAAATATGTGATGTACACTTTTGATTATTTGACATAAATTCTAATTATCTAAGATTGTTGGACGGCTTGGACCGAAACTTAAGATGAGACAATTTATGACGACACTTAAAAAAGAACACACAAATGAGCTCATACAAAGTGATCGAATGTGCCATAATTTGTGCTAGTGATTCCCACTTTTTCTACTATATATATTATTAACTCAACCCAAAAGCATAAAATAAAAAATAAAAAAAGTTTTACACACTTGGTGTATTATATAACGGGTTTAAAGTTATATTATTTTTTCTTTTAGTTATTATAAAATTAATTCAAATTGTAACTTATTAAGTTTGAGTTACACTTTCTTTTTTATTCCAGTGACCTTATGACCAGTCTAAGTCACCATGCATTTACTTACTTTTTTATACTAAAAAAAATTTTAATGAATAAATATACCTTATTATGCCATATATAAAAGTTACTCCTTATTTGTTCACCATATTCAATTAAATTTCAATGATTTTAATGTTACAAAAAAATTTGTTTGTGATTAACAAAAAAACTAGTTTAAATTGGTCTGTGTACACTAAGCGTATACAATATTCATTTACATTAAAAAAAAAAAAAAAAAACTACAATATACCCCAGGTGAATTGAAGATATTGATCTGTTCACATTTTGTAAAATCTAACCACGAGTGTGGCACTCATTGGTGTCACCTTAGATGATAGGGGTTAAATAGTTACGGCACCTAAATTTATAATTATGTTACGTTATAAGCGAAACATCCACTAAGCTTTAAATTGGCTGAATTAATTTGGTTATTAAAAATAACATCTCATTTTTGAGTGCTGACATCTTCCGTCAAAGCCATCTTATTAAAATTTTAAGCTCTATCTCTTACTTTTCAAACATATCTCAATTGTGGCATGAGTCCTATGGGTCATTTATTTTCAAGGTGAAGAGAGGGTGAAACATTCCCCTTGCAATGGTGAATAAATCTTTAAAATCTATCTAGTTACTGTTCTTACATGCATGCGGACTAATACCAACTATATACTCCGAAGGTTTTAGTAAAAAAAAAAAACAAAAAAAAAAAGCTTCATTCGATAAAAACATATCGCCGTAAACACCAGTCACGGTACGTCTGTTGGTGTTCGTTCTTCTTCCATGTGCCAATGCTAAAATCTTCTTACTTATTTAGTTGTAAAGCTGTAGCTTTGGGTAGTCTAGAAAGATACTGTCAAGGAGTGAGGATAACTCTGGCTTGTGCGGTTGTCTCTTTCGATAGCATTGTCCTGTGATCATTTCAAGCAGCTCTTATAACTGCCCGAACCCTAAAAGAAGTACTACTTCCCTCGGTCTTGATTGACTTGCGACTGAACGAAAGAGTTGAAGCTTTGTGGGCCGTATTTAGCACGTAAAAAAAGACGAGGGAAAGTAACTTTTCACTCTTGTCGAAGATCGTAGTGCGTATTTGTATGTTTTCTTTTCTCATTTAATAGCGAGAAGTATCCTATTTTTTAAGGGAGTCTATTATCTGTTCGCTGTCAGTTTTCCCATTAATCCCTTCTCCGTTTTTATAGTTTACACCCATACGTTCATTACGCCCCCGTTCTGCGTACAAAGATTAATGTCCTAATACCTCTTGACATAAATTATCAATGAGACAATGGAATTATATAACTCTCAATTAACTATTAGCTAGCCCGAATGCAATTCAACATGCCCCTTCCAAATTAGGGCTTAGCAGAGAGACAAAGAGCCATGATAATCAAAAGATTACTTTTTAGTGACACATAACCAACTGACACAATAATGCTTATGGCTAAAGGGCTCATACCTAACTATTAAGTGTTTTAACATAATTTAGTCCACCGTACACCCCTAGTTCTTTACCGCCAATTGCATCTTCATGCTTACTCCTGGCAACATTTAACAAGGTGATCACATTAATACAAGTTAAAGTGTAAAGTATGAGATCATAAATGAATAAATTAGAGTCTGTTACATACGAAACGAAAAATTAATAAAATTAATATGATTGGAAAAGAAAAAAAAACTATGGTGCGGGTGTAACTAGTCACATTGAACGTTGGGGAACAGAGAGGCGGCACCGGGATGTTGTGACTGTCGTCATCCATAAGTATGTTAAGGAGAGCCTCAAATGAAACTTGTTATCTCGGACATACTCTTAAGGCCGACCATTTCATCGATCTCAAACCTATATTTTATTTTAGGTGGTCCATCGGTAAAGTATTGTCCTTTGGATTGGTTCACATATATACATGTTTGTATGAATATAATTTACGGTTTGTATTTGTTGCCGTATATGCCATTTTTTTTTATTGATGTGTTGGTTTGGATTAAACTTTAGATCCCATTTTATCTTGGTTATTAGCGATACCCAGGCAAGGTGTAGGGTACCCTTTGGTACGTACTAATGTACTAACTACACTAATACAGCCTACTTAATACAGCATTGTATTCTTTTCTTATGTGACTAAGATTATAGTTAAATATTTATCTGATATGTGTAATGATCGGAATAATTGGCCTCGCCTATATTAGCTTGCCCACATATCCCTCATATTGTAAAGACGATGACTAACTGCAATTCGTGTCATGATTAGATGCTTTCTATGTGGCGGTCAAACACCTTTGTTTTTTGAGTAATTTTTTTACTATTTAATATGATGGTCCAAAGGGAAAGGTAGATTTATTTCAAATGGAAATTTTCAGATTACGCAACACGTGTGCATCGATATATAAACCATTACCTGGGGAGCCGCCAACACGATTATGTCTGGCCACACAAAAGGGTGAGGATTTTTTTTATCATGTGATCTCGTGCTACTTTAACCTAATCGAAGGAAAGGATATTGACCCCTATATGTGTACAAAACATTAAGTAGCTTGTTGTTTTACATGAATGAGGGGAAAACTGCAGGTAATCAATTGGAAAACATTACTACTAAACAAACCCATTGGTAATAAAATACATCCTTGTAGGTTGTTATTGGTTATTTATACTTTACTTCCGGATCTATTAAAATCCTAATATATAATTATCCTTAATACGGCAGGTTTTGATCAATTACGAATGCTTTTTTTAAATAATTTATTTGATGGCTATAAAATGCAGATCGCTGTTCTATTGGAAATGTAAGTTGAATCTACGTACCACTTGTTATAGATTATTGGGCTGCCCATAGGAACAGTATATAGGGTATGGGTGGCCGTAAGTATATTCTTGTCTTACCAAAGTAACTCCATTTCAACTGGAATAAATGTGCCCTTGATCCCCGGGCGCTTCTCCGCTAAACTCGGGGAAGCTTGCAGTAAATTTGCACTTTTTTCCAGCATAGATATGCGATGATGGCGGTAGCGTGAGATAATTCTGCTATCCTAGGAGATTTGGGATGCGATCTATAATTGAGATCGAACAAACGTTACGTAGTTTTTCCAATGTGTGCTTGAATTTTACGATAGAGTGGCTAGTATTGTCGCATTGGATAATTTGGGAGTTGTGTTGTATATACAGAGACTGTTATTTATAATGGGTGTCAACAGTGTCGTTTTTCTATGATCGATGGTGTAGTACTGTTTCAATGTTCATGCTAGGGTTGCAATGTGACTGCCGTATCGGTTGACTAACTAGGGTCATGGAGATCCATGACTTGGACCATGGGTTTGCAATTTTGACAGTGTTGAGTAAGGGCACACGCACACGGTATCTATAGTACGACCATGCAACGTGTGTGATTGTGCTATAGCTACTGACTTTTTTTCAACCCTCGAGCACTTCTTGCCACGCAAAATTTAAAACACCCTTTAGAATAATATTTAAAAGTTACATAGTTGCGTTAGCAGTCTTAGGATATGAGCATCACTTTTTAAACTAATTGTTCTATCTAATTAGCTTATCATCATCAAAACGTAGGGTTGAGAATGCATTTTACTATCGTTGTATTATGTGTAATGTCAAATTATGAATTAATATTTAATTTCAAATTTGAGGTAAGTATATAAAAAACTGCTGTTGCTTCTATCTACAATGTAAAATCGCTTTACTTGTACATATCTTATAATTCTCAATTAAAATGCTTCCAATCAATTATGTCCCTTCATATATTATGTCGAATTGAAATCATGTGTGTAACTACATAAATAGAATATGACTTGTGGTTATAATTATTTGCTATTTTTGGCAGCTTGGGGTATACATCTACTATCATCACATGATATTTAGTGATTCCTGATGCCTTCCATGAGACTTGTATTATGGTAATGCTTGTTGATGAGTGGAATCCAATTAGTTTTCAATGAAAACCAAATTTCAGAACGCAGCCCAACTTCTTGGGGATATAACTACCAATAGTGCGCTTTCAAATGGTGTTGCCAAATTGTTCGATACAAAAAATCAATGCTATAGTCCATCCTAGGCGGGTTGTTGACCTTAATTAATTTTTTTTACTATACCATACTTTTATTTACCAACGTATTATGCTATATGGTGAAATGAATGTGAACCTGATTGGGTTAATGTGAACTAATAAGGTAGCTTTTATTTAGTACCTATATTTGAGATGTACATTACGTGGGATCATTATAAGACTCGATTTACTCTATTTTAGACTGTAATTTTATATACTAATAATCATAATAATAATAATAAACAGATTTTTCGAGTGCACTATAAATTAAAAAGTTCCCCTAATAAGTGTACGTCACTTTGTATTTTGGAGAACCATTAATATTTAATTTTGAGGCTAAATTTTACACCAACAATTTAGGCTGACATTTAGACATAGCTGCATGATTGTTGTGTCTAGACCAACTTAGCACAATGTTATTGATTGTTTTAATTATATTTTGCAATGCAAAAGCATTAGTAAATGATAGTTTCCAATCTTTTGGATTAATATCTTGTTTACAACATTATTACTTCTTGCTTTTAAAAGTTTATCCTTGACTTTTATTTAGAAAATCAAATCAACTTTGGGATAATTTAGAAAAATATTATGTTCGGTTTATGGCTTTGGCTGAAAAGGAACCATTAAAACATTAGAGAATTTTTTTTTAGGATCGAGAAAAAAAAATCTAAGTGATTATGTCATTAGGGTATAAATAAGAAATTAAATTCACGGTAATCTTTAAATTCAAGGTCTCCCATTATTTCATGTCTCTACTATAGTGAATTAGTGCGTGAGTGAGTGTGTTGTTGTTGCATGCAGATCACACTCATTATTATGGCTTAGCCGGGCTGATCCACCGGCCACCTAATAGCTGAACAAACATGTAGATTTTGGTGATCAACTTAAATAAAAGATTGCCTTGTACACCAATTTTAGTCCCTGAATGAATCTTATTGTTTTCCTCCCCTTTCATGGAATGGTCCGGCTTGAGTCAGCTCACTACGTTATCGATACACGGAACTACTAAGTGATGCCGTTTTGCCCACTAACACGTAAGGGTCTTTCTCTTCTTTTTTGACTTATTTTTTGTAATCTTAATGATATTTATTTATTTTAATTTCTCTAAATATACTATGTTAGCTTTGGGACTGAATGGTTATGTTAGTCTCATCTACGATCCATTATCTAACTCAATTCCTATCGGTTTCAATTTGTTTCAAAGAACTAAGCGACCTTAGTTGCTCTATTTTAAATTTGATTATCACCTAATAACTCACTTCTATTAAGGCTCAATAGCTGATTTTGTATGTGTGTGTGGGTTTTTTTTTTTTTCGAATTTTGATTGTCACTTAAGTGGGGTAGCTTAGTGCTCATGAAGCATATAATAATGAACCACAATCACAAGTATCTACTCTAATCATGTTTCTGTGTACTCTTCAATATTAGGCTCTATACAGGTCAACTAACTGAACTCTCTAAAACTACTTTTTGGTTAATGATTTCACTTTCTGTTCAATCTCTTTGTACAACGATGTTACCGACACCTAATAATTTAGTGTTTTTAAAATTATATCATGTCAATTCCCTTTTGACAAGTTAAACGTTTAATTTAAAAAAGTATAGTATGATAGTCCATTTTAAATTGTACGTTGTTTTAATTAATAAAAAGAGTGGTTAATTTAATCAGGGATCAGAGGTTCTCGGGTATTGCAGCGTTGCATCGCGGGGGCGGGGCACATGACCTTGATCTAGATGAACACGAAATACTTTAGCTCAACTTCAGCGAGGATCACTACCAATATATATCTCAATTTTTTTTAAATTGCAATTTCCTTCTAAATTTTTTTATGAGTTCTCTCCAGAAAATTCCAATTTTGAATAGAGTATAACATATATTCCTATGACTAAATTTTTAATACTCTATTCACTTTAAAACTAAGTTGGCTCAATGAATAGTTTGTAGTGTATCACAGTTCCTTTACATGAGAGGTTTTGAAATGGATGCAGTATGACCCGGGACCCTGAAAAGATTGAACTCATAACCTTTGAGTAAAGGGAGTGCTTTGATCCATATTAAGTGCCAAAAAAAACTTAAATTGAAGGGTGAGAACCATAGGGCCGTGGCCAAACTTTTAGGAGATCTGTTCTAAACATAAGAATAGACCTTATATATTAATATTTAGATATTATATATTATAGTCAAACAGGCAAAAAAATGTACAAAAGTTTGGGGGTTCTGTATATATTGGGGTCTTGTGTTGTAGGGGGCTCCTTGGATGCCCCCCCTCTGATACGGCCCCGAAACCACTAAAATATTTTTTTTTTCTACTCTAACTACATCTTGTTAATAGCGTGCATCTTCATATCCCTTTCATTTACTGATTGGTTAAAATTTGCTCTGTATTCCGTTGCTACATATTACTTCTGCGCATTCCGGTGAGGAGGGTGTCGCGCTTTACTTTGAGAATGCTCCCGCCTGAATATACTAGTCATATGGTCGACTCTTATTTGATTCGTCACAATGTATTTGTCCAACCATATATTAGGTATTTACAACTTATAGGATATAAACGTTTTAAAAAAAAAAAAGTTGTATTTCCTAGAGCTGTAAAGTAAATGTAAGCAATTAAAAGAAATTAGAGACTATATATATTAAAGTAATCAGTACTTATTTAGTGAGGGGAAGGAATACTAACTTCAATACTGTCAAAGTTAGTGTATATTAGTAAGTTAATTGTTATTTTCAATTAATAATGTTTTTCTTAACTTATGCCCTAGGTTTTGTCAAGAACTAACGATTTGATGCTGATTATAGTACAATGTTTTACTATCACACTGGACATTTTAATTGTGCTTAATCAGATATACAATGTATTAGTATTTAGTACTTAGTGTTACAGAAGTATGTATTTTTTTTTGCGCAATAATTGCTTTAATAATACAAAGGGATCAATGTCGGTCATGAGCAGAAGAATTTTTTTCATTTTTATATTGACACAAATTTCATTACAATTTCCATTGTTTCACGTCGAATAATGTTGATTCATCCGCATTAATTATAGTGTGTACTATTGCAATAGACTAACGTTATCTTTGCAAACAACGCGATTGACGAGTTTGGTCCACCTGAGTTTAATTTAGGTGATTGAGTTTGATTAAATGAAAAATCCTCAATTTCTGCATACGTTTTAGGAGAAAAGAAGTTCCAAAACATCCGTAAGTGTAACGTAAGGTCTAATATCAATTCTAAACTAAAACCTTATTTGGGAGTTAGCTGTCGAGGTTTGCTGATTGATTTAATAGCTTTTTAAACTGGATGTAGAGTTGCTTTTGCAAAAATGTTCCATAATCAATCTTTTTTACCCTAACACCTATTCCAAAGCTTATGCCTATTTGTTCAGCTTAACATCCTCAGTTTCAGCTCTTTTCCTTATTTTGTCTATTCATTAATCCTGCATAAAAAACTTTTCAGTTCACACCATCAGTTCAATTCATTCAGCTATTTCATTGAAGTAAACAGACCCTTAGCTAATCTCCCAAAAAAACACGTCATTAGCCTTTTGCAGCGGGTCAACGAACAATTTTTTCTCTCAAAATCTCTAAACTCCCTTCACAAATCGTCGGCACTAAAATAGTTTTAATTAGAAATATTAACAAGAACATGCGACGTATTACCTATGTATATTTCCCAAAGCTAAAGTCCAAAGCTCCGACATGTACGCTACTTAACTTAATATTCTTATTAATTGAGTTGTAAACCAAACGCAAAAACTTTGGTTTGTGATTTGGAGAGAGGAAAATATTCCTACTCTTCGCTAGGTAGCTAGCTAGGGTTAGTAGTAATTGGGAAGAAACCTACTCAAACATTTGCACGTTGTATTACTTTGATCTATGCGTTCGTCTGGTTTTCACGAAGTGTTCGTTGCTACCAAGGAAAGTGAAGAAACTGATTGACTATTTTAATCTCCTACATTGAATTGGATTTACCAAATAATGAATAATGCTGTCGTCCAAGTGTTTACGGATCGGATAGCTTAATTTGTTAAATATGGCACATTCTAAAATAACCATTTCAACATTTAGCTCTAAATAATAACGCTACTCTAACTTATGCAATATAATGCATATCATTGCAGCAGCCCTGTCAGCTAAAGACATGCGTTGTCCAGAGGAGTCCCCAACGTCATCATTCTGTAGCGTTTGAAGATACACTTCACTAGAGCATGGAAACTGAAAGTCTCTATTGACCTTTCTTTAGCTGATCAAACCCATTACCCCCAAGTCAAACACATTATAAGGTTAGGGATTGACTTCTGTTGCTATGGTTCATTATATATATAGCTTTTGCGGCCATTGTAAGGGAGTAATAAATTCACACGTTACACCCTGTATAAAAAACATATATTTCTGTTAAATCTTGTATTCCTCTCTAGAAAAAATAATAGTATGATTTAAATTAACACATCATACTTGTTTTCTTAAATTGTAGAAAAATTTGAACTCGAGATTATTACCATATATCTCTTTTCACAATCGATAATCCTCATCCCGATATGAGAAGAAAAGGTTCACTTTTCGCATTTCTCCCTCTACGTTCCCATCACTAGGTAAAATGCATTTTCATCTTTTTCAAATAGTCCCAATGTGTGGCACATCTATCTGAAACTAAATGTTTGCATGTCAAGAATCAGGATTAAAAGACCTTACTGGTACCTTTGTGTTAAGGAATCATGAGGCAATTAATATACGTATAATAACTAATCCGGATTTTTATTTAATTTATTTTTTGACATTAAGGCATTACCATCACTTATACTTATTTTCTATATGAAGAATTCAGAATGTTATATGCCCTACTTCTAAACAAGAACAATACTGAAAGTGCATATAATCATATATTTCGATTCCTCAGCTAAATAAAGCGGTCTATGAAGTACAAATTGCAATTTGATTAGTAATTAATTAAGTATTTTAATGCCTAAAAATGCTACCCTTACTTGGTTCTATTAAAATCCGTGTCTTAAAAAATTAATAATTAAGGGTCCATTAAAATTGTGTTAAGAGAATCTTACTGGATACTCTATGAAGCATAACGCCGACGTGGAAACATTCGATGTCGTTCCCTACAGTGTGACATTAAACAAACGTTTGATATGAAAACACTTTGCTAACGCAAGCAAACATCTTGCTTTTAAAATCAATGCAACAAGCAAACACATAAAATTAATCAAGTTGTGTTAAATCACTTTTTTTTAGATCTAATTAAATCGATATTAGAACCTAGCTAGTTTCATAAGCTCACCCTAAAGAAATTATTGGTTTATGAATTTATTTTTCAACTGTGTTTGTCATCCTCAAACTATTTGTTAGTGCTTCCTCCATATCAACATTATTAGATTTCGGTGCAATTCACGTCTAATCACTGAAGTAAGAATACAATTTTGTATCTACATGACCTGAAAAATCATTTTGGGTCTAAGAGATTCAATCTCTTGCTTCCATAATTAAACGCACATACACTTACATGCACGATTATAACGGCCCTAATCATGCATGTTGTTTATGTCTAAGGCAATCGTGCTGCACTTGGATATTCAATGTCACTAGGAAACCTGTATATAAAGTCTATTGAACTGCTCAACGACAAGTTAAGTGATCGATGAAGATAAATTAAGTAACATCATAGTTAGGAAACTATTAAAAAAAAAAAGGCTTGCTTTCTAATTATTATATTTCCTGTGTTCCCATTATCTTTGATAAAACTATAAAAAATACAAATCCTAGATATATTATATATCATATATTCTATCTTTTTGAAATACACGTACGAAAACAAAAAAAGTACTCATTAGCTTGCTTAATAGCTAGCTGCTAATTTCAATAGCGTATGGCTTAGAAGATTCTTAAGAGTTTTTCCCTGGGAATCACATTATTTAATTTTTTGATCAGTAGTTACGAAGTTTGGGCAATAATTTTTTTTTTAATTATTGAATTAATCCTTTTAAGTCACGAGCTTCAATACAGCAATATGATGATTCTACGATATTTCTCAAAAAGAGTCCAGCAAATTGTTGGATTAGTTTCTCAATAAATATATAATTAGACTTTAAAATTTGAAGTTCATTAATCACACTGCATGCCAGTGATATTATCTTGATTTCCATATGATGTACGCTCAACTTTGGGGTTTTTTTTTTTTGCTTCGCAGAATAATAAAAGTGATACTAGTATTATTACAAAGAGATTCTAGATTAATTAGTGTTTGAACACATTGAATTGCAACTTGACAAAAGTTCTACTAAGTACTAGAGATGACGTTTGACAACAGCTATAGCACCAAAGGTCGTGTGTTGCATTCTTACCTTTCTTAACTAGAAAAATATAATTTCTACTTTAAGTAAAATCCTTACAAGGATTGTTAAATCCTTGACCATTATTTATTAAAAAAGAGTCAAAAGAGGGCGTCTCATTACTTGGTAACACTTGTATGCGACTTGTTGGAATGGTTTGATAATGTTAACAATTAATTCTTCAGTATTGGACCGTACTTTAAATCGACTAATGAAAATAATTGACACATAAGTAGTACACAAAATTAGATCTCAATTTGAACTCATTACAGCACTACAATATTATAGATTCACTCTACAGTAATGATCAACAAGCGGTCCTCTGTATGACCAAGGTCAGCTAGTTGTGATAGATAGCGTTCTCCAACCACAACGAGACGTGATGCATCTGTACCAGAGTGTCCCTTGAAATAAATTAATTTAGTAAGACATAAGAAAAACTCATTTGAACCACCAAAGAATTGTTCAAATATATAATGTATTACTTTACTAAGAGGAAAAAAAAAAAATAAAAAAAATTGGTAGCTTATGTTTACTCATCCATTCGAAATCGTTTTCAGACATCACATCGAACAATATATAACTCTGATACTTTCTTATCATTACACCTTGTGTCTTCTAAGAACTCGTGTGCTTTTGATGAGAGATAAATTATGACGTAGACTGACAACAATCATTGGGATCTGTGAGTAGGCTTTTTGTATCCGGTCTAAAGAAACCTTCCGAGTTTAAGAATATAAAAGTATCTAGTTAGGGCAAACTCAACTACATTGATGCTCAACTTTTTTTTTTGGTAGTGTCATAAGGGGAGTCCTAGGTTGGGTGAATATGGCTAGATTAACCCTTCGATTTTGAGTTTTATACGCTTTAAAATATAAACCATCTAAACGTTTGACATCCAAAAGCTCAATTTATTTTGATTATATTTAAAACAAACCTCAACGGCGACCTTAAGCTTGACGTTAACAAGCTCGTACTTGGCTAGAATGTCAATGTTACTGATTGAAATGAAAATCATATGTTTTTGGATATAGATATTAGTATATTGTGTAGCCATCAAAAGCAAAGTCCATTTTATTGGACCAATTACTACGATCCATAATGAATTCATTCAATTTCTCACAATTATAAGTTAAATCGATTGGTTTACAAAATAACTTAGACAAATCAAATGTTTAACAACCCGATCCTCAAGTTATTGTTCTTGTCCATCCCAACATTAACCCATAGTCCATAGTTTTAAACATAATTAGTTACATTAACAACTTATACTTTATTATTATAACCTCTAAGGTCTGGGCTACTTAAGTTATAATGACCAAATGGTCAAATGCTTACATCAATAAGTAACAATTGGACCAAAGAAAATGATTACAAATTCAGCCCATATAGAAGCCACATGTCCACACCCAATTACAATCACACCCAAACCCATATCATCATTTTCAAAACCACCAATTAACACGTCATATAAAAACTCATAAATAAAATATCTCCCAAAAAAAATCAAACCAACCTTTTTCAAAATTCAAATTTTCGAACTCACCACATTCAAAAAAAAAACAAAAACAATTTTTATTCTCCCCCCAAAAAACCCCAATTTCCCTCACTACCCGTAACGGCGAACCCATACCCCCTTTCCCTACATATTCTCATTTCCCTCCTCTTCTCCTCTCCTCCTAAAAAAAAAAATCTTTAAAAATCAAAAAACAAACCCTTTTTTTTTCTCTCCTTTTCAGTTTTTCCCCGCCTTTTCAAATCTTCATCTTCAATCAACCTTCATTTCTAAATCAAATTTTTCCCCAAATTAACAAACCGTATTCTCTCCCCTGGAAGAGTGCATTTCGATTCACATTTGGTCCAAGCTGGTATTCAATCGGTAACAATTGCTGGGGAACTCTACTGGTCTCGAACACGGAATTCAGGTTTTTTAATTTAAATTAATTTTTTTATGATTTGGTTTTTTAATAACCCTAGATTTCAGAAATATTATCTTCGATTTTGATTTTAATTTTGATTTTTTTTGTTGTTTTTGTAGCATGAATGGACAAATGCCGAAGTGAAAAGACAGTTGGAGGAGGAGAGATGCATTCAACACATTTTCAGTGAAACAGGAGCAAAGACGTCGTACCACCAACGCGCTGTATTTGCGATCTATAAACCTACTGTTTAATGATGAATTCGACTGGAGTATCGTCAGCTTTTCACCCGGAACACCTGATTAGCGGAAGAAGATGCTGCTAACAACTTCGCTCGTGGTCATTATACAGGTAATGTTTTAATTTTTTTTTTTGAATTTGATTTGTTTTTTGTGATTTTGATGTTTGTTGTTGTCGAGTTGGTTTAGTTTAATGTTGCGATTTGTTTTTTAGAAGGATAAATTAGGGTTTGTGAGTTTGTTAATTTTTTAATTCAGATTTAGGGTTTTTCGAATGTTGTTTTCTTTGTTTGGTGTTTTTTGTTGGATCTGTGATTTGATTATTGATTTTTGAGTACTTTAGTTTAGGGTTTTGTTAATCATGTCGTCGAACACGTTATCTCCGGTGTTGAATTTGTTTCTAGTTTTGTTTATTCATGGTTGGAATTTGCTTGGTTGATGTTTTGATGTTTGTTAGATTGTTTTGTAGGGTGTGGACTTGTTTTGAATTTGTTTTTTCGATAAAGCATTTTGTCGAACCGTTTGTGTAAATGTTGTTTTCTTATTGTAATCTATGTTTTCCTGTTCTCGTTTTCTGTAGTAGTTCTATTGGTTTTGAACTTTTCATATTGGAAGAGTGCTGATTAAAGGTGTCGCGGGAGGGAGTGGGGGCTTTGTCTTGATCCATTGTTAATGAGTTAGTGTGCGCATTTGTTTAGTTTTTGTGTTTTATTTTCAAGTTTGATGGCTATTTCATCGACTACGACAATTTGATTGCACAGTTTCAACTTACTTTAATCCTAATTTGCTTTATGATCTGAATATTTGATCTACCATTGGTAACGAGTAGTGTGCGCTTGTGTATTAGTATTTGTGTTTCATTTCAGTTTAATTAGTATCATTGATTTATATGTGTGGTTTCAACTTGCTGATTTCCAAAAATGTGTGTTACAACAGTATTATAAGTTGTCAGAGTTTTCTGCGTCTGCTAGACATGTGGTATTATGAAATGGTGTAGTGAATGGTGTCTTCATTTCCATGTTGTTTTCTTACAACTAATCCTTTAGTTTTATATCATCATTGTAAGTAAACTCCTTGGTTCAACATCAAATGCAGTTGGGAAAGAGATTGTGACTTGTGCCTAGACGCGCATCAGGAAGCTAGCTGATAATTGTACTGGTCTTCAGGCGTTTTGGTTTCCATGCTGTCGGGTGGTACTGGTTCTGGTCTTGGTTCTCTGTTGTTAGAGGACTCTCATGTATTCCTGAAAAAAGTCGAAGTTGGGCTCAACAGTATACCCATCTCCCCTCAAGTTTCAACCTCTGTTGTTGAACCCTACACAGGGTCTTTTCCCACCCACTCCCTTCTTACCTACTGAATGTATCCATTCTCCTTGTAACGAGGCCCATTTATGTATCTGCGTAAAATCCCTTGACATTGAGAGGCCTTCCTACACCAACTTAACAGACTTGTTTCACGGGTACGATAAAACCTTCCTTATTTTTACATTCAGTTTTTATATCAACCTTTAATTAATTTTTTAGTATGCATTCAAACTCACATCAATTACTTTGGTTAGTGCATGTCAATCCTAACCTGTTATATAGGTCATAGGCCATATTGCTGAATTTTGAGCTGGGCTTGTTGATTTCTGCCAGGTTCTTTCTTCTTTAACTTCCTCCCTTAGGTTTTGATGGTGCACTAAATGTTGATGTCACTGAATTCCAGACCAACTTGGTCCATACCCTCGTATTCACTTCATGCTTTCTTCATATGCTCCGTTATATCTGCTGAGAAAGCAGTCATGAGCAATGTCAGTTGCAGAGTCACTAACTAGTGCGTTTTGAGCCTAGTGCTATGCTAAATATGGCCAAAATGTGGATCCTCGTCCTGGTAGTACTGGCTTGCTGCGTGTTTACAAGGTGATGTTGTACCCAGGATGTGAATGCGCTGTTTCTCCTCATCAAGACAAGGAACTATTCAGTTCGTAGACTGGTGTCCTACAGGGTTTCTTGCGGGATAACTATGATCCCCAACTGTAAGTTCCTAGTGGTGACTTGGCTAAGGTTCAGAGGCATCTGCATGATCTCCAACTCAACTAGTGTTGCTGAAGTGTTTTCGAGGAATGCTCACAATTTTGATCTCATGTAGCTAGCGTGCTTTTGTTCACTGGTATGGTCGGGTGAGGGAATGAGAATGAAGTTCTCAGAAGCAAGAGAGGATTTGGCAGCACTTGAGAAGGATTATGAAGAAGTTGGTGGCTGAAGGTGTGTGATGATGAAGATTATGATGGTGATGAGGTATTAGAGCGCTTTGATCGTAACTAAGGATGATTTGTGCGTAATATTAGTGGACTTTTAGTATTAGTAGTAACTATGAATACCATGGGCTCATTGGCAAGTGTATGATTTAGGCAATTGTGCTGCTTAAGTTAGAAAGAAATGCGTGATATTTGATGCTTGCTTCTTTTTTTGAACTCTTCATTTTGTTCAACTTTCATTTCACCGTATATGTTGTTTTCTTCCCCGCAATGTTATGGGTTTTTGTTAAATTTTGAAGTAGCATCTTTTACCCAAAATTATGGTGCATAATTGATACAAACCCTTCTATTTTCATATGAAGTTTTGTGCTTGAAAATTTTAGTTTGTTTATACAATTGGTATTTCGATTTCTCGTACTCTTGTTGTACAAGCTGGAGTAAATTTTTGGGTTTCAGTTTGAACGCTAGCTTTGCAGTGTGAATTTGATTTTAAGTAAGTTTGGCTACCTTATTGCGAGTTGTCCTTTTTTGGGAAAGCTTGAAAAATTGCAATTGCTTTTGTTTGCGGCTAGTTTTTACGGCCTGGTACTTCAACAAAAACACTAACGAACTAAAAAGTTTGTGTGAAGAGTAATTATAGGCAAAATAGGAGAACTGAACGGAATGGAGCTGATGGAATTGAACTGAACAAAATTGTAAGCTAAGTAAAAGTACACTTAATTTAGTTTTCTTTAATCAATATCCTACAAAATATCACTCACTCTCACTTTACATCAAGTAATAAGACAACTTGACTATCGACAACTTTCCTTTTATCATGACCTTAAAGCCTTATAAATTATTGCGACTCTGCTTCTGGTTGCGGCATCTAAGGCATCCTCCGCCAATATTGTTTGGCGGCAATCTAAGGCTATCCTCGCCACTATTGTTTGGCGGCGTCTAATCCTAGTCGAATACTGTTTTTAGAGACCTTTTTCTTCTAAAATGGTTTTTTATTTTAAACTTTTCCCTAATGAGCCCATTACAATATCACCTCATCTCTACAAATTACTACCTTCGTAGAGATTAGTTGTCAACAACTATTTTTTTTTTAATACTCACAATATTATCCATTTGTCGCAACTAATCGTTTAGGTAGTAATACCGATTAATTTCTTATCCCTCTCAACCTTCAAAAACCTCACCTAGTCCTCATCCACTAACACAATAGTGGATTTGTTTTTTCAAATCTCAAAATACTCGTTAGAAACTATCCCTTACAAACCTTTATGTGAATGCTGTTGTTTTCAGAGCTGAGGAGGGGTTCCCGGGTACCTCTTGTTTTACCTTTGTTATTTTACCACGTATTGTAAACTTGTAGGTGACCCATCATGCTCTTTGCTTGATTTTCATTCTTTAAAACCTTGTGTTCACTCCCTGTTCAAAGGATTACTGAAAAAAAGGGAACATAGTGTTTTTCCGCTCCCAATCCGAGATTGTATTATGTACGCTTTCAAACCCTACAAATTGCTCATAAGCCCTATTTTTACCATTGAAGCACATGTAAATTTTTTCAAGCAAATCAAGCATTTTTTTCGGGGCCTCCAGAAGCTCCGAAAAGGTGAGTTATATACGCTTTATTTTTCGGCCCCCTAAGGGTTGTCTCAACTTTTTTGTCTTGTTTTTTTTTTTGTTTTTTTGCCCCGTCCCTTTACCACGTTTTGGGTAGGTGAACTGAGATGATCCATGACTCGACTCGGCTTTCTAAAACGTCATTTTATCACTATTCAGGGATTATCAACAAATGGAACATAAGTGTTTTACCTCCGAGCCTTATTATGACTTCGACTCCGTATAGGTTATTGGGGGCCCTTTTGGCCTATGGAAAAACCCTATAAATTTCCCGCAAAACAATTTCGAGACCTCCAACCCATTACAAACCTTGTTAGTTAAACCTGTGTTTTGTTTCCCTCCGCGTGTGGTGTTCTCTAGATTGTGGTTGGAGCTCTAGATAGTCTTCTTATATTGTCTCTCCTGTACAACTAGATTCTCATGACCCATGAACGCACATTCGATTTGATATCTTAAAATTCGTTTTTATCTCTTTTAGGGAAATTGGAAATAATAACACCAAAAACAGTTTTTCCTATACTTGTGAACCCAAGTATATTCTCTCTATATCTTTCTCTATCTCTCTCTACTTCTCCGGAATCTCCTTTTTTGACGACTCGCCCTCTCCTTTTCTAGGAACCCAAACCCTTTTTCACAATTTCTTTTGACCTATGAACTCGGACATTACCCTGTGAATTTATTGTCTTGGGGGTCTTTTTGCGACATTTGGAGGTTGTGTGATTGAGCTATATCTAGTTTCCACGTATCGTCTTTTTCCATGGGGGACAAAGGTTAAGAATTTGTTGGTCAACCAGTCGTCAACGCTGTCTTGTGAGCCTACTAACACCCTTGTTATCTCTCTCTTTTTCATAACACCCTTAACGCAAAAATTAGAAACATCCTATTTTTGCTCTCCCGCTAGACCGTTATTAAACTTTTGACCCTTAAAAATTTCTCAAGCATCTTATTTGACCATAGAGCCACCACCTCTTATAAATTTCAAAAAAGTTTTTTAGACCTAGAAAAAGTGGTGAGTATTCTTAAGCATCCCACACAGTTGTCTTGACGCCCGGGTCTTGTTTTTTGTTTCCACGTCAATTTACCCACATGTTGTAGGCGACCCACGGATGTCCACGCTCGCATTCGTCTTGTTAATCTTGTTAGCACTCTTTTTAGAGGTTTAGCAAAAGGAGAAGATAATAATTTTCGCTTTCCTGAAAACCGTCGTATTATGAATTTCAACACCCTTAAAAATTGCCCGCTGGCTCGCTTTTGACCATAGCATGGCTCACACGTAGCATATCAAATTTTCAGCAACGTTGTTTCCTTCTGGGACCCTCCTAATCCTTATAATCATTGTAAGTTTAAATATGTTTTTCACGGATGTCCAGGCCTGTCTTGCTTTCCGCTTCGCCCATCTCTTGTACCACATGCTATAGGTGACTCAAAAAACCCTCCCATGCTCGATTTCGAATTCAACAAACCGCATGTTATCGCCCCTTTTCAGGGGATAAAAAATGAAAAAGGGTCATTCATAACATACTTTCAACTCCTTGTTATGCATATTATGACCTTACAAAACCCCTTAATTTTACTGAAGGGCCCTACTTTATCATCGAGACCCCCTGTAAAATTTTTGGCTAACTTTTTGGGGTCACACTGGAACTCCTAAAACTATGAATTTAGACTTGTTTCGGCTACTGAAAGCTTTGGCGGGTTCCGTCTTCTCCCGTTTTAATGTCAGTGTTGTAGGTACATAAAATGCCTCCACTTCGATTTCATCATCCAAAAGCCTCTTAGATCCTTTTCAAAGATTACTACAAAGGAACAACCAACTTGTTTTGTCCTCCCCAAACGTTATTAGTACCTTTCAAACCACTAAAATTCTCAAGGGACTAGTTTGACCATTAGGAGCAACCCTATATAATTTTCAACAACTTTGTTTCGAAACATATGAAACCACCTAAAAACTGAGTTATAACCTTGCTTTCGACACGTGTTTTTCTTACCAATGTTTTGGTTGGTACCCTTAGGACGTCTCCCCCCGCTCGATTTCGACCCTGTACAACCTTGTATCTCACTTTTTAGTGGAATTAATCGAAATAGGGAAAAAAAATGGTTTTTTGTGCCTCTCAGGTTTGTAAGATACCCGTCAAAACCTTCCACAGCTGCCTTAGTGGCCTCTTTTACCATTGGAGAACCTTTTAAATATCGGCTACTTTTCTTTGGGATGACCCCAAAAACTATGAGTTATAGCCTTTATTTTCGATCTAAGGTTGTCTGGGATTCCGTTTGTTTTTTTTCCTCGTATTTTTAACCACGGTTATTATGTGACGTTAAGGCTCTCCACTTCACATGGGTTGGACGTCTACAAACCTTGTTGTTCTTTCATTTTTTGAGGATTATTGAAAATGAGAAAGCAACTATTTTTCGCTCCTAGGCCATATTATAGACATTTGAGCCCCTACAAGTTGCTTGGGGGCCTCTTTCGATAAAGGAGCACCCGATAACTTTAGCTACTTTTATGGGCCTCAAACCTCAAAACTGTGAGTAAAATTTGTTTTCAAATCGTGATCAAGGTGTTTTCCTAGGGATGCGTCTTCTGTTTTGCCATTTTATTTTTACAAAGTGTTATAGGTGACTAGATGACAAGTCGGTAATCCTTTGTCTGGTCTCTAAAATCCCCTTGCTATATTCCCTCTTTAGAGGATTACAAAAAATTGGACTATAAGTTTTTTGTATCTCCAAAAGCTTAATCATGAACATTTGAACCCTAATAGGGTCTCAGAGGGTCCTCTTTGAATATAGAACAAACGCCGAGAAATTTTTGGCAACATTTTGCCTTATTTTTGACTTATTAAACCTGTTATCTCCCACCTTTTTCAAAAATTTGCCCCCAAACCAAACATAAGTACTTCTTTCTTCTGAGACCGTAGATTTGCCTTCGAAACCCATACAAATTTCTTAGTGCGCTCTTTTGGCAATAGAAGCACCCATGAAATGTTGTTAACAAAGTTTTTTGGGACCCCAGACCCTTGAAAATGTCAGTTTTTAACGTTAGTTTTTTTGTCATAAATCATAAATCAGGGTTGTCCAGGCCCTTCTTGTTTTTCCTCACACGGTCTTTTGGCGACGGTATTTAGGTGACCCTGGAAGTTCTATGCCCAGTTTGGACTTTGCAACTTTTAAATCTTCTCTTTTTAGAAGATTATTGAAATAAGAAATACGACTATTTCTGTTTCAGAATGACTGTTACAACTAGAATGTTGCACCCGGCGGATATTACTGATCACTTTAGTGGGTTAGCCAATATTAATAAATTGAAAATAACTGATTTCAATGTCATAATTAAATTGCTCATTGAATGGGATGGGTTTTTATAGTTATAGTAGCTAATCACAATAAGAAAAAAAACTGAGCATCACTTGCAACAGTTAATACTTTTAATTACAATACAAACAATAGGAATATTGACTATAGTTGTAAAAATTCCCAAAGTTACAACCAACAGAGAAGCACTATAAACTGATTAACGTAAACAATATTTCAAAAAAAAATTAAAGTAAGGGGTATTTTTAAGCTATCCTAAGATCATCCATATTATGACCTTTTAAGTTAAACACCTTAGAAGTTTTCCTAATCACCATCTTTTGACCATATGAGAACTTGTTATTGGCTACTTGTTCGGGACCTCTGATGCCCCCCCCCTCTAATGAAAACCGTGATTTATATAATTTTCCTTCTTCAGCATCTGGAGGGTTGTACTAGGTTCTATCTTGTTTTCCGCGTCAATGTTTACACGTGTTATAGGTGTAAGAGGGTGACAACACATTTTTGGGGGCTTAATCCGGTCGTAGGGATCAATGGTGGCCATAGGCCGTAGCTTGTGGTAAAAAAAAAGGATGAAAAATAAACTGCATCTTAGTACCCTCTTGAGGCCTCATACAAGGCTATAATCGACATGTTTTCAAGGTTCCAAAATCCCGGGAAAACGGTTATCAAAAATTTCCAGAGGTATTGGTATGGTCAAAATATGAACCACACCAAGCGTTTTGGGGTATGTAAAAATTAAAGGCCATAAGAGGGATAATAACAAGTTTTTAAAAAGTCTCTGATATAATTTTTTTTTCCGTTCTTGAAATGGCTATAAGAAGATGAAACATATTTGGGAGCTGAAACTATCATGGGATTTTGTGGTGGCCTATAACACTAGAAAAAGAAAAAATAAAGGGTAAGTAAGACAGCTCCAAATGCGCCCATCGCTCGGACTAAAACTAATGCTATTTTCTACAGTTTTTGAGTTCTAGTGTCCCGGAAAAAAATTGCTCAAAATTATCGAGGCGCTTGAATGGTCAAATATGACCACACCACACATTTTGGGTAAAAAGCCATAAAAGGAATGACAACAAGTTTTTGCAGGTCACGAAAATAATTATTTTACTATTCTTCGAAAACGAGGCCACAAGAGATCGAGATGATAACATTTGGGGCGGAGCCAATTGTGTGGAATCCTGTTGTGCCTATAGCACGTGGTTAAAAATAAATTAAAAAAAAAACAGGGAAAAAATAAGAAGGATCTTGATGCAGCCCCTTTGGAAGCCTCAACGAAGGCTATCCACAGTTTTTAAGATTTCAGGGTCTTACAAAAATTGAAAAAATTTTCCACGTGCCTGTATAGTCTAAATTTATGCAACAGCTAAGAACATGTGTTTTGGGATAAAAATTAACGGCTATAGAAGGACGATAACAAGTTTAGATGATCTCAGAATATTTGTTTTTCCACTCTTGGAACAGGCCATAAGCGGGATGAGAACATGCTTTCCACTTTCAAAGGCCTTTACAACAAAATTTTTTAGAATTAGTAGAAAATCCGATATATGTCTCTTGTGTATTCGATCCTTGCTACTTGCTACATAGTTGGACGTTGTAGGTTTATTTTGATAGGTGCGAGACTAGCCTTGTCAAATTTACAGGGTCACACAAAAAAAAAATCCAAAAATTCTCCAAGGTGCTCATAAGTCAATATACAGAACCTGTATCAGGTGATTCGGGTGAAAAAGCCCCAAGAGTGTGATAACACAAGGTTTATAGATGGCTCGGAAGGCTATTTTTCCCTTATTCGGAAGAGGCCACAAGAGAGATGATACAACCTTTGTGGCTAAACCGATCATGGGGAGTCCGATGGTAGTCCATAGTAGTGGAAAAAAAGTGGTGGGAAAACGGACGGGCGCAGACGACCCTTCTAGAGGCCTTAACCAAGGCTATTCCATTGTTTTTTGGGGTTCTTAGGTCCTAGAAAAAAAATACCAAAATTCTCCGTGGTGCCTGAATGGTCAAAATAGAAACACAGACTAGGAGATTCATGGTGAAAAGGCCATAACAGGGATGTCAATAGGTTTTAGATGGCCTAGAAGAGGTTGTTTTCCCTTCTCAGGAAGAAGCCATAAGAGGGATGATTACAGTTCTTTAGGGGCCCAAACCGATTGTGGGCAGCCGTGTGGTTGTTCATAGCATGTGGTAAAAAAATAGGGCGGAAATACAATGGATTCCCACGGACATCCCCTTTGAGGCCTCAACTAAAGGCTACCCCCATTTTTGGTTTTTGGGATCCCCGAAAAAATAAACACTAAAAATTCTCGGGGGTGGCATATGTCAAATATGAACCCAAACCAAGCAATTCGGGGTGAAAGATCGTAAAGGGAAAATAAAAAGGTTTTAGATGGGGCCCGGAAGAGGCTATTTTTCCTTCTCTGGTAGAAGTGCATAGAGAGATGATTACAGGTATTTAGAGGCGGAACTAATTGTGAGGAGTCCTGTGGTGGTTCATAGCACGTGTAAAACTATTAGGGCGGAAAAACGACGGGACCCAAGACGGACCTTCTGGAGGCCTAAACCAAAAGCTATTAATCACCGTTTTTTAGGTTTCGGTCCCGGAAAAAAAAACGCCAAAAATTATCTAAGGTGCCTCGTTTGTCAAAATATGGACCAAACCAGGCGACTCGGGGTGAAAAGGCTCTTTGCTTTTGTGAACAAGGTCTAGACGGGGCACGGAAGATGTTTTTTCCTCCCTTCTACGGAAGAGGGCATAAGAGATGATTAAGGTTTAAAGCGAAACGATCATGTGAGGACATGTGGTGGTCCATAGCATGGGGTAAAAAAACGGGTCCGGAAAAGACGGGACCTGGACGACCCCTCTAGATGCCTTAACTAATGCTATTATCCATTGTTTTTTGGATTCTGGTGTCCCAAAAAAACTGCCAAAAATACTCGAGGCGCCCGTGTAGTCAACATATGAACTCAGCTCAATCAATTTGAGGTGAAAGCCCTAAGATGTTGATAAAAGGGTTTTTTACGAGGCTCAGAAGAGATGCTATTTTTCCCTATTCGAAGAGGACAGAAGAGGGTGATGTAGGTCTTTAGAGGCCGAAAGTGATTGTGGGGAGTCTGGTGGTGGGGTAGTAGAAAATGGGGTTGAAAACGACTGGGGTCGGATGCCCCTCCGAGGGCTCAACGAAAGTCTATTATCATCCACTGTTTTGGGATTACGTGGTAAAAAAATTTGCCAAATCCTCTAGGGTGCCATATGGTTAAATTATGAACCTATACTAGGCGATTCAAACAATATGCAATGAGACGAATAGAATAGGATCTCATATACTGTTTTTCTTTAACATTTTAGGCCGAAGTAAGTCAAAATTACAAATTGAATAATGCGAAAGTCTAATGTAGCTAGTAAAAAAGAATGAGGGAGAATGAAATATCTCGACAAGTGTACAAAACAAACTTCAGGGGGAAAAAAGGAACTTGCAAATTATTGGTGTGTTCTCTTTAAGAAAAAAAAACCTTGAATAGAATATGACAAACAAGTTACTGTGGAGTAATATTAGGGCATTAGGCTAAGATTAGGTGAAATAAAAGGCCTATGTTGAGTATTATTTTTGTCATTAAGTTTAGTGGGTTTAGATAAGTGTAGATTCTTTAACTTCAGCAATGTTCAATTTTTGCTTAAATAATTAGTTCACAAGTACATGATGATTTAGTAAGTGACTTTAAGGGCAATTACACCAACTAGGGTTGCAACTAGTGGTTTGTGCCTCTTACTCCTTAACGAAAGTGTCGAATTCGAGTATTGAGAATGGAAAAACCCTATCGAAAAGATACATTGTCCTTTGATTAAAATACTCACGTAAACTCTAGCTGGGGGGTCACCTTCTACTCCTTTTCAACATGATTTCTGTTTTTTTATTAATATCCCATAGTTTTGTAAGTTTATATCTATTCTCTATTATGGATAAGCTTTACCTTTTTATTTTAGATTTTTCTATTTATGTCCATGAGTTTTTGGATATTTAAGTACTCGATGATCTTCGCAAATTCTAATATTTTTTCTATACTCACCTAAATTTTTAGGAAATTGTCCACTCATCAAGTTTGAAGGAGTGCGAGTTGCACTAATTTAAAATGGAATTAGAATATCTGGGTAAAATTAATATTAATGGATACATCCAATTATAACATAAAAGTGTCAAACCTCATCCTAAATAAAATGACGAAACAGATACAAAACTAACATACAATTACTTGTGATGAAGTATACATGCTATATAGGTGCGAATTACTCTACAAAAAATAGAAATTAATATTAATGATTACATCCAATTAAACATTAATCATAAAACTCATCCCCAATATCCAATAAAACTACAAAACGAGGATACTATTAGCTACTCGTATCAAGTATCCATGCTACAAGATGTAATAACTCCTAAAAGTAAAAGGCAATGAAGGTAAAGCACATCCAAAATAGGGAAAACGGTGAATACGGAAAATATATGAAAAAGGAAAATTCTATTGTTAAAGAAAAAGAAGGAAGGAAAGTAAGGTGAAGTTTGAAGTATGAACATTGTAGGAAGAAAGAACACGTGTAAAAAGGGGGCAATAGGCCGTCATTTGTGTTTTGTATTTACTCTTTTGGCCGCCACCCGTTCAACACGCTCTCTCTCTTTTTCTGACTTCCGTTAGCCGCCTCCTCTATTTTCCTCTTTTTTCTCTAATCTTTAACTAATTCTAATTTTACAGCTTTTTCCAACCAAATTTATTTTTTTAAATTTAAAAATACGGAATAAAATATTATTACAAGCGTCTTTGGTCCACCACTATATCACATTCCCACCTGTAATTAAATACCCGTAAAAAATAAATAAACAAAACAAAACCAAAATACTCCTATGTTATCAACTTAAGTATTCGCATGTCTTTTTTTAGTTGCTATATTAGGGTTTTGACACATTCGTATTGTAATTTTAACTCATTTTGATATTTTAATACATAAAGAAAAACATAGTTATGTGGGATCTTGTCTGATTCATCTCGAATCTCGATATATTTTCCGATATATAATATTTAATTTTTCATTATAAACTCGAGATACGAATTTTATAAGTTGCGTTTGGGGAGATGCAAAAAACAGATATAGTAGTAAAAAAATCGGAGGGTATAATTGTATAAAGTCTAAAACATTTGGCCTTCTTTTATTTGAATTATTTTATTGGATTCAGTTTACTTCGCTCTGGTTACTCATTTCAGTTATCATATTATATTTGATTTATCTATTTTATCTCGAAAGAATATGACCTAAGTAAAGAGTAGGTTGTTTGTTAAGTTCAAAACTTAAAGCTTGTTATTGAGTTGAAACTAGCTAACTGAATTGATATTAATATGATATAAACCAGAAACAACTGAAAATAAAATGGACATATAATTCATTGATTTGATTTGAACAAGTTCATATGAGCAAACGTTAGTAGGAGCTAGAGCTCAAGTTTTAATGCTTCACATGTGCATAATGTGGAGTGCATAAATTATAGAGATTGCCGAAATTAGCTTACATGGTATGTTTATCTTCTCCATATTAGACCTAACTATTTCACATTTGTATACCATTCAATCTGAGTTTTGCTTATTTGAACTATCTAAAATATGATTTCAGATCTAAATTTATCAAAGCTAATATGGTTTGTTATACTTCTATACCTATTTTGTGTGAGTTGACTGAGTTCCACACCTAGCCTTAATCTTCATTGTAATGATTAAACTTATTCTTAAATTATTTTTCGTTGAAAATAAGGTCTAGCCATTGATACTACAAATCATTATGTGGACTTGGGGTAAATCTTATTAAACTAGTTAATGAACTTTTTCTTGACACTAATAGAGTTGAAACTCATTTTTTAAGGTGACCATAACGTACTAACCTTTCATGGCAGAACAGAACAAAAGGGAAGAGTAAATGTTTGAAACTTATGGAATAACACCGTACATGGACAAAGTCTGAAAAATATATATATGAATACCACAATTTAAAAAGGAAAAATTCATAAAAATATCTCAACTATGGCGTTCACCTAATAAAAGACCAAAACTTTGTTAATCAAAATGGACCCAGCTTTCATCTCATTTTTCCAATTTGGACCCTTCTAATTTTAACATGCAAAACCAAGTAATCTGTTAATTATCGGTTTTTTTCTTAACTTTGGAGTTTCA